>JAODAL010032626.1:0-46691 GCA_025379985.1 Phyllomedusa bahiana | reverse complement strand
GAAATTTTTGTTGCAGTGTTTGTGGGAGCTATATCCATCTCCAGAGCCAGGTTTGGTTCTGCCTGTAGGTCCTATTGCTGCACAATGTATTATGGTTGATGGAGATGAGGGCACTGCACAACCCACTGCTGAGGATTTTCCCCCATTAGTCACCCCAGTGGTAGTGGAGCCCCCTAGTGCAGGTGGTCAGCAGCCCACACAGCGTCCGCCGCCTCCTCAGGAGAGCGGGGCTAGTCATGCCCCTCCTGGGAATGCCTGGAGCAGAGGTTCACCATCTTTCATGTCTAATAGCAGTTATACGGGCCAGGCCTTCAAGAGGAGGAACGTGGTCCGGTTCAGACATAAGGGTCCTAAGGAAGATCTGCCCAGTAGGAGGTTTGTGGTGCGAGACCTTCTATGTGACCAAATGGGCTTTCTGCCTAGTAACATCCTGGCGGTGATTAACCTTACTGACAGGCAGGGCTATGATGTGAGCTTCAAGCTCATGTCGGATCTGGACCGGTTCTGGTCCAGCTTCACCAGGTTCAGGGACAGAGAGGGCTGGGACAAGTTCAGCTTCATCCCCATCTCTAGGCCAGACACTGTGAACGTCACCATCACGTTCTGGAACGAAGCCGTCCCCTACCAGGACATTGTGCTCTGGCTCAGGAGACACTGTGACCCTGTCTCTGACCTCACTAAGACCAGGGATGAGGATGGAGTCTGGACTGGAGGGTGGAAGGTCCTAGTTAAACTACGTCAGGAGCACAATGTCACCCACCATCTGCCCAACTCCTTCTTCATCGGCCGGGAGAAGGGCGTCTGCTTCTACCCTGGTCAGCCCCGGAAATGTTTTAAATGTGGGAGGCCCGGGCATATAGCGAGCGTGTGCACCGTGGTGAAGTGTAACCTGTGTGGGGAGGAGGGCCATGTCAGTGCCACGTGCCAGAAGGTCAGATGCAATTTGTGTGGAGTGATCGGTCATGCCCACAGAGATTGCCCCAACGCCTGGCATAACGTCTGCAGGGACTCCCCTGATGAGGGATTGCTGGAGGGGGCAGATGACCTGGAGGAGGTGGCATTACTGTCAGGGTCTGCACTTACCCAGCCAGAACCTCAGCCCAGCACAAGTGGCCAAACACAGGCAGGGCTCACAGAGAGGAACAGCACAGGTGGCCAAACACAGGCAGGGCTCACAGAGAGGAACAGCACAGGTGGCCAAACACAGGCAGGGCCCATTGAGAGGAACATGAAGGTTGAGGGGCGTGATATGCAAAACCCAGAAACCGTTCCTTCCCTGGACTCAGGGCCAAACATTGGGGACACTAGGAAGGCCCAACAAAAAAGAAGGAAAAAAGATACAAAGAGCCGTAAGCCTGAGGAGGAATGGACTGTTGTCCAAAAGCGTTCTGGGAAGAAGGTGGACACAGGGGCAGATGTCATGGTCATGTCAAACAGATATAGTGTTTTGTCTGATGAGGACGTTGAGGCAGAGCTGGAAAGAGAGCTCAGCCGTTTGGTGGAGGAATATGATGGGGACCCAGAGGATGATCCTCCCACAAAAAGGAGGCCTCCTAGAGGTGAGGGACAGTCAGACTCCGACATGGAGACAGGTAGTCAGCTGGACGGCTCAGACTCAGACCTATGACCATGGGGGCGCTCTCTCTGCTTCTCCTGTGTTTTATTGCTGTGATGGCGGACTTCTACCTTAAGGTCATCTCCAGCAATGTAAATAGTATTAGAGCCAGAAGAACGAGACACGTTGTATATGAGCATCTGAAGTATCTTGATGCAGATGTCTTCTTTTTACAGGAGACACATCTGAATACTGTGGGACTTGTAAGAGAAGCAGAGAGGGAATGGTGGTACGGTCCGTCCTTTTGGTCGCTGGCTGTGGAGCCAAGTGCCGGAGCAGCTATACTGTTTAACACCAACGATGTGACTGTCCATAGGTTGACAGAGGTGTCTATGGGTAGATGCCTTGTTCTGGAGGTTACAATCAGGGGTAGAAGGCTCCGGCTTATCAACCTATATGGTCCACATACGGTGACTGAAAGGACACACCTCTTTAATGAAGTTAAGCCCTACTTGTTCACATCTGTCCCTGTCATCATGGCGGGGGATTTTAATGCCAACAGGACACCCAGTGACAGACCAATGATGGGCTCTTTACCAAAAGACTCCAAGGTGCTAAACAGCATCATTCTGCAGGCAGGGCTTACAGACGTCTTTACCCAAGGCGGAAGAAAGCCAAAGTTTACCTATTCCTGTGCAGGAAGACACAGCAGGATAGACCTAGCTCTAGTGAGTCCCACAGAGATCATTGGTGAGAGGAAGGAGAAGGTCGTCCCTTACTCAGACCATCTGGCCCTGTACTTCTGCCTGGGTGCCATGAAGCGTCCAGATGCAGGGAGAGGGTTATGGAGACTTAACTCCGCTCTCCTAGAGGACCCCTATGTGCAGGAATGTGTTACCTCTCTGTTAGAGAGTGAGCAGGAGAGGATAGACTTCTATGAGAGCATGTCAGACTGGTGGGAGGACGTCAAGGATGATGTCAGATCCCTCTTAAAGAGACTATTACAAAGGGGCAGAGTAAGTACAGCCAGTATCTCAGGCTGCGCAAAGAATTGGAGTCACTCTATTTGGCGGGTGGGGACCAACAAGAGATAGATCGTCTGAAATCTGAGATAAGGCAGTATCAGTACAACAGGTACACCTCCCTGGTTCTTGAGAGGGATTATGGGTCCTTAGGGGCCCTGATCCCTTTGAGAATTGCAGGGAGCGTGTGGCCAAGAAGCTGGTCACCGGTCTCACTGACTGCCAGGGTGTTTTACAAGAGTCTCGGGAGGGTATCCTACTATGCTGACTTGTTTCAGAGGAAGGCTTTGGCTAGAGATAAAGTGGCCCAATTCTTGGAGGCAACTCCTGGACCTGACACTAACGATTTGAATTTTTCTTCTTTGACAGGAGAGTTAACGGTGGCGGAAGTCAAAGAGGCCATTGACCAGTTACATTCTAAAAAGAAGGCCCCAGGCCCAGATGGTATTACAGCAGAATTTTATAAGGCATTCAGGACCTCTTGGCTCCAATCCTCGTGGATGTTAAAAGGAATTTGTCTAAAAAAATCACCTGTCCCTCCATCCATGAGGTCCTCGCTGATTCTGCTGTCCAAAGGAAAGAGCCGAGCGACATCAAGAACTGGAGGCCGTTTCCCTCTTGAATGTCGATAGGAAGATTCTGGCAAAGATCCTGTTCTCTAGGTTAGTCTGTTTGTCCCCGCCACTGTTGGCAGGCTCTCAGTTTGGCACGGTCAAAGGGCGGAACATCTCTGGAGCCGTCATCTCTCTCAGGGAGATGTTCGAGAGATGTAAAGTCCTGAGGTGTGGGAGATATGTTGTCAGTCTGGACCAGGCTAAGGCCTTTGACAGAGTCGATTATGAGTATCTATGGGCCACTTTGTCAAAGTACAGTATTCCAGGACAATTTATAGATTGGCTGAGAACTTTGTACTGTGAGGCCGAGAGCTTTCCTCTGGTCAATGGTTGGCAGGGCGACACATTCGGGTTGAGGCGGGGGTGAGAAAAGGTTGCCCCGAGTCCACTGTTGTATGTATTTGCCATCGACCCCTTTCTGAGGTCACTACAGGAGTGTGATTTTTGTGGGAAGCCGGTCCCCCACTGCCTGCCTCTGAGTGTTGTTGCCTATGCGGATGATGTGACCGTGGTGATATCTGAGCCTCGTGAGGTGTAGATGTTGTCTGCGGCCATCAGAAGCTACTCGGAGGCCTCAGGGTTTCTGGTCACCCTTGAGAAGAGTCGAGCTCTCTGGACACTGGACACCTATCCAGTCTTTGATCTCCCACAGTTTGATCTCCCACCCATATTAAGATCTTAGGGGTTAAATTTGGGAGGAATGATAATGCCAGGCTAAATTGGGAAGAAAAGTTGGAAGCTGGAAATGCAAAGGTTCAGCGATGGCAGAACTGGAGGCTGACCTATAGAGAAAGGGTGACTCAGCTGAATACTAACCAGGTCCCCGTCTTCTTGTACATCTCTGTGGTTTTTCCTTTGCCAGAATCTTTCTCGGCTCGGCTCTTCAGCCTGTTCTTCTAGATCTTATGGGGGAACAGGTTGAACATGGTAAAAAGGGGTATAACTTACCTGCGGAGGGTGGGCTGGATATGTTAAATCCAAGGGTGTTCTTTGACTCCATGTTTCTAAAAGTTAATTTTGGAGGCCTGGACTCAAATAGCAGCTCCCCGTGGGTAAATATTGTCAGGTACTGGATATTGCCTTTGCAGAATCCTGGGTGCTAGGCGGCAGTCTCAAGAGGAGGAGATGGATGCGGGGCTTCCTCCCCCAGTATCTGGACTATGCTCTCAAGTGTGTCAGGAAGTGGAGGCTGGAGAAGTCCGACCTTGCTCCTCTTGCTCTAAGGGATTGTCCAACCACCATCTTGCAGGATAGTCTTAGGCTCCTCAATGGTAAGAGGCTTCCGGCAAAGCTGTTTGACATCGCCTGGTTGTCTCTGCAGGGGAGGCTGTTTGTCAGGGGCGATTTAAAATACCTTAGCCTGTCAGACAGGAATTGTCCCCTGGGATGTCAGCAGGAGGAGACCATGATGCACTTTATAAGGGAGTGCAAAATAGGAAGGGAGATATGGAAAGAGGTGGCCAGCAAGTTGAAAATCCCTAGACTAAGGTCCCTGACATCGTCTATGGAGTCCCACTCAGTAGTGGTAACATCAATAAGGAGACATTATACATCATTATAGCGGTAGTAAAATATTACCACTGGCACATGAGGACCAGAGTGTCCGTACACGGAGAGGCCTTCAACCATACGGCTGCAGTGTCCAAGATCATGTCTGAGCTCATGTGGATTAAGTCATTAGAGATCAAGGTGTCAGAAAAATACTGAGTTATGGAAGAATGTTTGTCTGACGGAAAACTGATCGTTTCATGTGTTATGTATATTATTTACTTATTCATTCTTTCTCCCATCCAGGTGTGGACTCTATAAGTTACCTTATGTATACTCAGGCTGAGTGATTACTTTATTTGATGCAGAGCATGTGATTTGTTTTATTTGTTGGATTTATTGTTTGATTTGATTGTATCCCTGTAAGTTTCTACAATAAAAATTGCCCCTATGTACAAGAATATAACTACTATAATACTGCTCATATGTACAAAAATATAACTACTATAATACTGCTTCTATGTACAAGAATATAACTACTATAATACTGCCCCTATGTACAAGAATATAACTACTATAATACTGCTCATATGTACAAAAATATAACTACTATAATACCCGCCTACTATGTACAAGAATATAAACTACTATATACTGCCCCAAATGTACAAGAATAATAAATACTATAATACTGCCTCCTATGTACAAGAATATAACTACTATAATACTGCCCCCCTATGTACAATAATATAACTACTATAATACTGCCCCCTATGTACAAGAATATAACTACTATAATACTGCCCCCTATGTACAAGAATATAACTACTATAATACTGCCCACTATGTACAAGAATATAACTTCTATAATACTGCCCCAATGTACAAGAATATAAATACTATAATACTTCCTCCTGTGTACAAGAATATAACTACTATAATACTGCCCGCTATGTACAAGAATATAACTACTATAATACTGTCTCCTATGTACAAGGATATAACTACTATAATACTGCTCCTATGTACAAGAATATAACTACTATAATACTGTCTCCTATGTACAAAATATAACTACTATAATACTGCTTCTATGTACAAGAATATAACTACTATAATACTGCTCATATGTACAAAAATATAACTACTATAATACTGCTTCTATGTACAAGAATATAACTACTATAATACTGCCCACTATGTACAAGAATATAACTACTATAATACTGCCCCAATGTACAAGAATATAACTACTATAATACTGCCTCCTATGTACAAGAATATAACTATTATAATGCTGCCTCCTATGTACAAGAATATAACTACTATAATACTGCCTCTATGTACAAGAATATAACTACTATAATACTGCCATCCTATGTACAAGAATATAACTAATATAATACTGGGTCCCCATGTTCAAGAATATAACTATTATAATGCGCCTCCTATGTACAAGAATATAACTACTATAATACTGCCCCCTACGTACAAGAATATAACTACTATAATACTGCCCCCTATGTACAAGAATATAACTACTAATACTGCTCCTATGTACAAGAATATAACTACTATAATACTGCCCATGTAACAAAAATTATAACTACTATAATACTGCTCCTATGTACAAGAATATAACTACTATAATACTGTCCCCTATGTACAAGAATATAACTATAATAATACTGCCTCCTATGTACAAGAATATAACTACTATAATACTTCCTCCTATGTACAAAATATAACTACTATAATACTTCCTCCTATGTACAAAATATAACTACTATAATACTGCCCCCTATGTACAAGAATATAACTACTATAATACTGCCTCTGTATGTGCAGTTTTTATATACAATATGGGTTATATGTGGGAAGCTTTCTGATGTGACTTCTGTCCTGACCTTGTGTTCTTGAGGAAAATGATTCATTGCCTGAAAATGTAAACTCTGAGAACAAAAATAGATAAGTTTTGTTTCATTTTCACTCATCCAGATGTTTTACAGGAAACTGAGGATCAGATTTTTCGCGACGTGTTACACGATTCCTGCCGTATTGAAGCTACAAGTCCTCACTGGATCAAGGAAGGAAATAAAAAGGAGGAGACAAGAAAAAGTGGCCTTTATTTTTGAATGTCTTCCTGCCTTAGATGTCCTATCGAATGGGGGTGTTTAGGGATAATTTATAGGGTGCTTTAACTGAGACCCCATCTCTCATGTTCTGTGATATAGAGGAACACCAGGCTTCTTTCTAGGGTAATCGTGTGAGGCTGCTTTCCTGGTGAAGAGGTCGGTTTACTAACCTTTCACAATCTACTTACATTAAGATTTATTATTTATTAGAGAAGAAACCAGACCAGACCCTTAAAAAGATTGTAGACTCTTTCAGACCCCAGATCACACCCCTAAAATCAGACACCAAAGCAGAACACTAACATGAATTCAGACTTACGTCGGGCCCGGATGGGGGGGCTTACACGGTTTCCCTTTACAAATAATACGGGCTGGCACAGTAAGCTTGATGGGTGAAAACATATGGGATGGCACAGTGATCTTGATGGGTCATACGGGATGGCACAGTGATCTTGATGGGTCATACGGGATGGCACAGTGATCTTGATGGATGAAAACATACGGGATGGCACAGTGATCTTGATGGGTGAAAACATACGGGCTGGCACAGTGATCTTGATGGGTGAAAACATACGGGCTGGCACAGTGATCTTGATGGGTGAAAACATATGGGCTGGCACAGTGATCTTGATGGGTGAAAACATACGGGCTGGCACAGTGATCTTGATGGGTGAAAACATACGGGATGGCACAGTGATCTTGATGGATGAACACAGAAGAGGGGCTAACACTCAATTGTAAGTAAAGGTAATACATATATTAAATTCAGTTTTATTATCGGACAGCCTGATAATGTATATTATATATTAAAAATTTTTTAATCTGACAACCATTTTAAAGGCTTAACACTTCAATGTTGCTAAACTTAAAGGGGTGTTCTCACCATGCTGTTTCACAGAGCCTGCTTCTCACAGCCAACTCAAGTCTCACGCTTCCTGTTGAGGCTGTGGGTGGTGCTACAGCTTCAGGTTCTCACATCCTGTTCAGGCTGTAGGTGGTTCTACAGCTTCAGGCTTCCACTTCCTGTTCAGACTGTGGGAGATTCTACAGCTTTAGGCCATCACATCCTGTTCAGGCTGTGGGCGGTTCTAAAGCTTCAGGCTCTCACTTCCTGGCCAGGCTGTAGGCCGTTGTTCAGTTTCAGGCTTCCACTTCCTGGCCAGGCTGTGGGCTGTTCTACAGCTTCAGGCTCCCACTTCCTGTTCAGGCTGTGGGCAGTTCTACAGCTTCAGGGTCCCACTCTCTGTTCAAGCTTTTGATGGTTCTACAGCTTTAGGATCCCATTTCCTGTTCAGGCTGTGGGCAATTCTACAGCTTCAAGCTTCCACTTCCTGTTCAGGCTGCGAATGGTTGTAAAGCTTCTTACTCTCATTCCCTGTTCAGGCTGTGGGTGGTTCTACAACTTCAGGCTCCCACTTCCTGTTCAGGCGGTGGGTGGGTCCACAGCTTCAGGCTCCCACTTCCTGTTCAAGCTTTTGATGGTTCTACAGCACAGGTGTCAAACACAAGGCCCGCGGGCCACATCCGGCCCATGGCCTTGTGTTTTCCGGGCCGCGATCTCCCTGACTCTGCACGGCTGTTTTACCACAGCCGCGCAGAGTCAGTCAGCAGCTACATGCTCGGTGCAGCTGCTGGTACAGGAAGAAGGCAGGAGGGATCGTTTCCCTCCCACCTTCTCCCTTTGTATGTACTGTGCTCGGTGAGCACATACGGCGTCACAGGGGGCGTGACGCGCCGCTTTACTCACGCCCCCTGTGACGCTGGGTCTCCTCGCCAAGCAGCCTCTGCCGCCGAGGAAAATCTCTGGGAGCTGCGTGCGGGAGTAAGCGCCGTGACGTCACGCTGCTTACACCGTACACCAGCTCCAGGGCCGGACCGCGCCGCGCTGCCCTTCCACCAGGTAAGTAGTTTTTATTTTATTTTATAATCATTGGGGGGGGGGGCTGTGGGGCATGTTTAAGGCTACTGGGGCGGCTGTGGGGCATGTTTAAGGCTACTGGGGCGGCTGTGGGGCATATATAAGGCTACTGGGGCGGCTGTGGGGCATATATAAGGCTAATGGGTTGGGCTGTGGGGCATATATAAGGCTACTGGGGCGGCTGTGGGCATATATAAGGCTACTGGAGCGGCTGTGGGGCATGTATAAGGCTACTGGGGCGGCTGTGGGGCATGTTTAAGGCTACTGGGGCGGCTGTGGGGCATGTTTAAGGCTACTGGGGCGGCTGTGGGGCATGTATAAGGCTACTGGGGCGGCTGTGGGGCATATATAAGGCTACTGGGGCGGCTGTGGGGCATGTTTAAGGCTACTGGGGCGGCTGTGGGGCATGTACAAGGCTACTGGGGCGGCTGTGGGGCATGTACAAGGCTACTGGGGCGGCTGTGGGGCATGTACAAGGCTACTGGGGCGGCTGTGGGGCATGTATATGGCTACTGGGGCGGCTGTGGGGCATGTATATGGCTACTGGGGCGGCTGTGGGGCATGTATATGGCTTACTGGGGCGCTGTGGGGCATGTTATTATGGGCTATTGGGCGATGTGGGGCTTGTATATGGCTACTGGGGCGGCTTTGGGGCATTTATACGGCTACTGGGGGGCTGTGGGGCATGTATATGGCTATAGGGGCGGCTGTGGGGCACGTATATGGCTTCTGGGGGGGCTTTGGGGCATGTATATGGCTACTGGGGCGGCTGTGGGGCATCTACATGGCTACTGGGGGGGCTGTGGGGCATCTACATGGCTACTGGGGGGGCTATGGGGCATGTACCTGGCTACAGGGGACTATATTGGGCATGTACCTGGCTACAGGGGGGCTATGTGGGCATGTCACCTGGCTACAGGGGGGCTATGTGGGCATGTCACCTGGCTACAGGGGGGCTATGTGGGCATGTCACCTGGTTACAGGGGGGAAAAATACCTGTCATCTACAGTTGGCTTTATACCCACTTATCTACCTACAAGGGTCATATGTACCTTTCTACCTATGGTTCCCCTTAAGGGGCTAATTATAATAGCAATACTGTACAAATGTAAAAGTTAAGGAGAAGTTTACAGAGTTCTAAAATTGTCGGCCCTTTAAGGTATGCCGTGAGGCTGATGTGGCCCCCGGTGAAAACGAGTTTGACACCCCTGTTCTACAGCTTCAGGCTCCCACTTTCTGCTCAGGCTTTCGGTGGTTCTACATCTTCAGGCTCCCACTTACTGTTCAGGCTGTGGGTGGTTCTACAGCAGTGACAGGTATTTCAGCTCTACTTTTCCTCGGTGAGCCTGTTTGAGGGACATTGGTGATAGAGGTGTTTAAACACCAGGCCACAAGGCTTCAGAGCTATAAAGGTTTACAGTTGGACGTAAGAAAATAATAAATAATCTCCTGTTCTGCTGATAAAACACAACAAGAAGTGATGTCACCATCTGGGCCTGGGCTACTAGAGCAAGGAGAGGTGGCTGGTAACTAGGGAAGCTTTGTATACAAGCAGGAGATAAGAATTGCTCTAACTTTTCCTTACATGTTTAAAGCTAATCATTGTGGCGAGAAAACCCCTTTAACTTCATGAGGACCTGTGACAACTTTTGACTTGTCTGGTTTAGTAAACCCTTCTGTTCCCTGTGAAATCACAATCCTTGAGCCTCTTCTCTTATAACTTTGTGATGTACAGTTCCTCTGTTATTCCTCCTAGAAATGTATTACTGAATCTGTCAGATGGGTGTGACCTGATAGGGAGTGTCCTTGCATAATCTGACTTTGTCCAAGCATTCATTATGCGGAGGGACACACCCTTCTAAAAACTGGAATGGTAACACCCAAGTTGAGGGTCCTCTTCAGTCCTGATGTGAGGCCTGATGCGGACTTGGGCCACAATTCACTACATGTATATCCTCGATCGTCAGAGTCATAGGAATTGTAGGCACATGATTTTCATGTCATGTGGGGACTTTTTTTTTCCTGTAAGTAAAAAAAATAAATTCAAGAAATTCCATTGTAGCAGAAATGTCCGATAAGTGTGAGATTTTCCATTAAATAGAAAAAAAAACCGGAATCCCGGTGAGCCCCTTTTTTCGTCACGCTCATTTTTTTCCCTCCTCGCTTTCCCAGAGCCATACATTTTTTTTTTTCCATCCCCATAGACATACAGGGGCTTGTTTTTTGCAGGACAAGATGGAATGGTTCCATTGACCATACCATAGAATATACTGGAAAATCCCCAAAAGATTCTAAGCAGGGGGAATGTGAACAAAACTTAATTGCGACATTGTTGTGAGGGTTTTGTTTTTATGTCATTCACTCTTCGGTATAGATGATTTGTTATCTGTATTTTGCAGGTTGGTACGATTCCGGTGATACCAAATACAGAAAGTTTTCATCATGTTTTAGGAAGGGAAACATCTTTCCTTAAGGAGAGCACCGAACGAACGGCTTGTAGAGTTTTTGTTTTGCCTTTTCGCCCTCTACTTGGCATCTGCATATCACAAGGCATTATGGGAAAGGGGCTGAGAAGCCCACAGCGCCCTCCGTTGGTTGTAACAAATCCTCAATTTGCTTTTGACCCACCGAGTCTTGAGAAAGCAAAAAGGATTTTAGCCAAGCCAGTATCTCTCATCTGCAGACAACGCTGTTTCGGGATTTTTGTCCCTCATCAGTGCAGAGCAGAGCGATACTAGCTGGCTGTGTGGCAACAGGCGGCTCAGGAAGGGAAACATCTCTCCTTAAGGAGAACACCGAACGAACGGCGTGTAGAGATTTGTGCATCATGTTTTAGTACTTTAACCCCTTAAGGACCTTGCAGTTTTTTTGTTGACACGTTAGTTTTTCCCTCCTTGCCTTCCCAGAGCCATAACTTTTTTTATTTTTTCACCTACATAGACCTATGATGGCTTTTATTTTGCAGGACAAGATGTCCTTTCTAATGATGTCATTCACTGTACTAAAGAATATACTGGGAAACCGCAAAACAATTCCAAGTGGGGCAAAATGTGAAAAAAATGTACTTGCGCCATGTTTGCAGGTTTTTCTTTTAAGGCATTCACTCTCTGGTATAAATGATGTATTATCTGTTTTCTACAGGTTGATATGCATTCAGCAACACCAAACATGTACGATTTCCATTATGTTTTGGTCCCATAAAAAAATTCCAAACATTTTTGATTTGTGGCCATGCGGCCATGGACTTTAGTGAGGCGGCATCTTTTGCGGCCTGAAGTGTACTTTTTATTGCTACCAGTTTCGGACACATGCAACTTTATTGATCAATTTTATTCCAATTTTTAGAGGACATAAAAAGACCAAAAACGGCGTTCGGAATTTTTTCTTCTTCTACGGTGTTCAGTGCACGAGATAAATAATGTTATATTTTAATAGATCTGACTTTTTCGGAGGCGGCGATACCAAATATGGGTAACTTTTATTATTTTATTTTTTTATGTGTAAAATGGCAAAAGGGGGGTGAATTAAATTTTTTATATATATATATTTTTTTATACATTAAAACATTTAACATCGAGTCCGCCTACGGTGCTTCACCATTCGGCTATGTTCACATGGCTTAATTGCGGGACGTATTGCGCTCCGCAATTACGCCGTGTATATGGGAGCGCGGCGGGAGGCCGGCAGCTCGCCGGCCCCATAGACATTCATTATTCTTGGCGCGTATCCCGCCGTGAATAATTGACATGTCACTTCTCTCCCCGCTCAGCGTATTGTGCAAGCGGGGAGAGAAGATGTAATCCATAGTTCTCTATGAGAACTGTGGATTACTGTACTGACTGGTACTTATCACCCCGTTTTTGGCGCAGTAGGCGCTATGTACGGGGCGCAATACGTCCCGCAATTAAGCCATGTGAACATAGCCTTAGGGGGCGCAATCATTTATACAGCCCAATACATAGTATAGACAATACATTAGGGTGCACCAAGATGGCGGTTTTCCCACTTCTTGTCTAGTGCAGGAAATAAACACAATACAATATCAGCCTATAGAGTGCTGCTGATATTGTGTTGTGTGTGCTTAGTTTCTCACTGCCACAACAGTGTGCACCTATATGTTTATTCTAAAAAACGGATGTGCTGACCAGATTTTGTTTCTAGTGCAGGAAGTAGTAACACCGAAAATATGGCG
Organism: Phyllomedusa bahiana; assembly: GCA_025379985.1. Lineage (NCBI taxonomy): Eukaryota > Metazoa > Chordata > Amphibia > Anura > Hylidae > Phyllomedusa > Phyllomedusa bahiana. The sequence goes on along the minus strand of JAODAL010032626.1, from coordinate 33,767 downwards.
GTGATGGAAGCCTTCATAGCATTCCTTTTAATTATTTAATTCCCTGGTGACCTAAGGTAATGATAGGGTTAGTTGCTTGTATCCCTGGTGATCATGCATAGTAAAAGAGGGTGAAATGCTGGCTAGAAGAGAAAGGATTATTGTATTGGTGGATAAAGTAAACCATAGACCCTGAACTGTTTACCCAACTTGTCCATCACTATTCCGACCACTGCCTATAGAAAAACCAGGACAATTTGTCACTATTCTTTTTCTCACAGGGTTGTGTCCCTACACACTGAGAGAGTCCAATCATCACTTACAGTATTTATCTATTTGGGGATGCATTCTTGTAACAAGAGGAACAGTAACACCTGGTTGTTAACTAGGCCTGGCCTACAAAGGCACATTTTGAAGCTCTTCTTAACTGAGTGAGGACGTAGGGGTAAAACGAGAGGTGAGAAGTGCTTAGTTTACACAATGGTCAAGGAAGGTGACACATTCTCAGTGATTCACAGGTGACATCTTCTCTGATTTGGACTCCTAAATGAATACAGACCCCAGACCAGACCCGTGCTTACTCTCCTTGCTCCTGGATTCCTCTGCAGCTCTCTTGCTGCTGCACACAGCATCCTGATGCCGCAGCGTCACGACATCAGAACCCGATTCTGCTGCTTCTTATCCTAAAAAGGAACCTGGAAGTAAGGAGGGTAAGCTCCCCCATTGCCTTCACTAACTTGGTCGCCTCTTCTGCACCTGCTCTAGCCCAGCTCTGTCCTTCTTATACACTGTATATAATATTCCATATCTGGCCTCACCATTGATTTCTATAGAGGAAAAACTATTTTTCTGCCTAGTGCATTTCTGCCACTTTTAATGCGACCCATGATTTTCTTTGCCTTGCCTGATATTGGTCGGTGAATTTAAAGGGGTTGTCTCACAACAAGGACTGGTTTTCATGTTAAAGATCTTGAAAAAACAAGTCACTTTTCAATATGTGTCCATTTACAGTGTCCTACCTATTCTGAGATATCCCCTCTTGTATGGGCTGCATCAGCGCCTCAGGTCGCTATAACTACAGATGTGTTTGTTCTATCCTGATAGGCTGCCAGTGCTGGTTGCTATAGCTACAGACCTGGCTTCTACTGCAGCCTAGTGGAAGCCAGTAACCCCCCACCCCCTCTTTGAATTCAAACTGAAACAAAGGAAACAGGACTAAGGTGAGATGAATCAATGTAGTGAGACAACCACTTTAAGCCTATTGTCCAACAATATCACCAAGTGTTTTTCAGCCATATCAGTATCCGAATATTTATGACATAATTGCACCTTTTGTGTCCTCGACGGGTGCATGACCTTACATTTATCCACATTAAACTTAATTTGCTATTTCACCGCCTAAGCCTCCAAAGTGGTCGAATGGCCAGGATCCGAGTTTTCTCCCATGATAAGTGCCGGTCCAACATAACAGTATTGAGCCCTCTCCATATTTGCACTTACTGATAAACGGTCGCCTACCTCTGTCTACGGCCCTGGTTAGAGGAGTTAATGCCTGGTATTCTGGTGGCTTACTCTGTTCCCCGGTCTTATTCACCAGTGCCTGTTTCATTGACTGCAGGTAAAATGCGTTGTGTCTACTTCGATCACACTGATCAGTGGTGGCAGAGACAGAGAAGGCATATTGGTGGTAATTGATCATGCAAAGGAATCCTTCCGGCTCTGGCACGCCCACACCTACATTTTTTTTTTACTTGCTATAAGAAACAGGGTGTCAGGGTGTGTTCACACAGCATACTTCGGCTCTCTTTTTAGCGCCTATTTCAGGCTGAAATACAACAATGTTCTATGGTCAGAAGATTATATTTTCCATGTAACAATGACACCAGTAGTGTTGATCGAACTGTTCTAGAAAAGTTAAGTTCTAGTAGAACTTTTCAAATTTTAAGAACTCGATCCGAACCGTCTGTTTGAGTAAATTTCTAGTTCTAGTTGGGCACACCATTTTCCAGCCTTTTCCATTTGGGGGCCCCCTTCTGCACTTTTGGCGGCCATCCAATCACCTTTCTGCACTTTTGCTGGTCATCCAATCAGTGCAGAGCACAGAGAAGTGTCATCACTGAGGTGTAGGGCTCTCAATGGCTGCTAAAAATCACATGACCATGTTATATATTTTTCACTGTATTGCCTTGTGAACGCCATTTTCAGCTCACTCTCTGTACTGTACAGACTGCTCTTAGTTAGATAGTATTTTTCTCTCCATAGACAGCAATAGTTAGAGAGTTTGGTATTGCTGGCTGCATCTTTCCCACACCCAGAAGCTGTTATTTGGTGACATTTGCAGGCTCACATAACGCATAACTCTCATATACATGGATATATATTATACAGAGTGCTTGGGTTTGCTAAATCATACTCAATGCCCAAAAGTTCAGTTTTTGCAGTTTGGGGGGTTCAGTAATTGTATAACACACTGTCTCCAAATCTCCAGTGTGTCAAAGAGACTTTTGGCCTCCTCAGGATGCAGGGCCCTGGAGCAGCTGCTACCGCTGCACCTCCTATAGCTACGCCCCTGCTTGCAAGCTGTCCTCCTGATCTTTTCAGTTAGCCATTGAAAGGAATGAAGGATTTTAGCCTCTCAATTTTGTCCTGTGACTCTTAGAGCCAACTTTTCTCCACAAAGTTGTTCCACGTCTCCAGGTCACTGTTATGGATGGTAAGTCCAGCTTCTCCTCACCTGTATAGGGATAAAAATTAACCAGAACATCTTTTCCCATTGACTTTAATGGGGTTTGAAGTTCGAGTTTGAATAGAACTTCGAACCGAACTCACAAAAGTTCCCTCCACACTAGTCACCAGCATGATGACCGAGCAGATGATGTAATCACATGACTCTCAGGAGGTGTCAGGGTTTACAGGGAGGGAGAGCAAATGGCATCAGAACAAAGGAAAGATAACTTCAGTGTATAAAAGTAAGGGCAGAAATGACAATGACTGGAAAATCCTGGTAATATATATATTTTTATGAAACTTTTTTTGACCATTTTGACTTTTTTCTTTTAATTTGTGCTATTGAAAACTGTTTATTGATGGAACTATTGCCATCATCCTAGGCGATAGTTGGCGTCTCATCAGATCGCCTCCGTTAGTTGGCGTCTCAACAGATCGCCTCCGTTAGTTGGCCTCTCATCAGATCGCCTCCGTTAGTTGGCGTTCTCAAGTCGCCTCCGTTATTTGGGCCTCTCATCAGATCGCCTCCGTTTGTGGCGCCTCTCATCAGATCGCCTCGGTTCGTTGGCGTCTCTCATCAGATCGCCTCCGTTAGTTGGCGTCTCATCAGATCGCCTCCGTTAGTTGGCGTCTCTCATCAGATCGCCTCCGTTAGTTGGCGACTCTCAACAGATCGCCTCCGTTATTGGGCCCTTCATCAGATCGCCTCCGTTATTGGCTTCCCCATCGGGTCGCCTCCGTTAGTTGGCCTTCTCATCAGTCGCCTCCGTTATTGGCCTCTCATCGGGTCGCCTCCGTTATTGGCGCTTTTCATCAGATCGCCTCCGTTAGTTGGCGCCTCTCATCAGATCGCCTCCGTTAGTTGGCGTCTCTCATCAGATCGCCTCCGTTAGTTGGCATCTCTCATCAGATCGCCTCCGTTAGTTGGCATCTCTCATCAGATCGCCTCCGTTAGTTGGCATCTCTCATCAGATCGCCTCCGTTAGTTGGCATCTCTCATCAGATCGCCTCCGTTAGTTGGCCTCTCATCAGATCGCCTCCGTTAGTTGGCCTCTCATCAGATCGCCTCCGTTAGTTGGCGCCTCATCAGATCGCCTCCGTTAGTTGGCGTCTCATCAGATCGCCTCCGTTAGTTGGCCTTCATCATCGCTCCGTTAGTTGGCTTCCTCATCAGATCGCTCCGTTAGTTGGCTCTCTCATCAGTCGCCTCCGTTGTTGGCGTTAAATCAGATCCCCTTTCCGTTATTTTGGCGCTCTCATCGGGTCGCCTCCGTTAGTTGGCGCCTCTCATAGTCGCCTCCGTTATTTGGCCCTTCATCAGATCGCCTCCGTTAGTTGGCCTCTCATCAGATCGCCTCCGTTAGTTGGCATCTCTCATCAGATCGCCTCCGTGAGTTGGCGTGTCATCAGATCGCCTCCGTTAGTTGGCCTCTCATCAGATCGCCTCCGTTAGTTGGCGTCTCATCAGATCGCCTCCGTTAGTTGGCCTCTCATCAGATCGCCTCCGTTATTTGGGCCCTCTCTCATCAGATCGCATCCGTTAGTTGGCGCCCTTTTCATCAGATCGCCTCCGTTAGTTGGCGTCCCCACAGATCGCCTCCGTTAGTTGGCGTGTCTATCAGATCGCCTCCGTTATTTGGGGCGTCTCTCATCAGATCGCCTCCGTTAGTTGGATTCTCACATCAGATCGCCTCCGTTAGTTGGCTCTCTCATCAGGTCGCCTCCGTTAGTTGGCTCTCTCATCAGATCGCCTCCGTTAGTTGGCGTGTCATCAGATCGCCTCCGTTAGTTGGCCTCTCATCAGATCGCCTCCGTTATTGGCTCTCTCATCAGATCGCCTTCCGTTTTTGGCCTCTCATCAGATCGCCTCCGTTAGTTGGCATCTCTCATCAGATCGCCTCCGTTAGTTGGCTTCCCCATCAGATCGCCTCCGTTATTTGGGCCTCTCATCAGAGCCTCCGTTAGTTGGCCTCTCATCAGATCGCCTCCGTTAGTTGGCTCTCATCAGATCGCCTCCGTTATTGGCGTCCTCATCAATCGCCCCCGTTAGTTGGCTCTCTCATCAGATCGCCTCCGTTATTGGCGTCTCTCATAGATCGCCTCCGTTAGTTGGCTCTCTCATCAGATCGCCTCCGTTGGGTTGGCGTGTTCAAGAGGCCTCCGTTAGTTGGCCTCTCATCAGATGGGCCTCCGTTAGTTGGCGCTCATCAGATCGCCTCCGTTAGTTGGGTCTCATCAGATCGCCTCCGTTATTTGGGCCCTCTCATCAGATGCCTCCGTTAGTTGGCCTCTCATCAGATCGCCCCCGTTAGTTGGCCTTTTCCATCAGATCGCCTCCGTTAGTTGGCCTCTCATCAAAATCCCCTCCGTTAGTTGGCGTCTTCATCAGATCGCCTCCGTTATTTGGCCTCTCATCAGATCGCCTCCGTTAGTTGGCCTCTCTTTCAGTCGCCTCCGTTAGTTGGGCCCCTCTCATAGTCGCCCTCCGTTAGTTGGCATCTCTCATCAGGTCGCCTCCGTTAGTTGGCGTCTCTCATCAGATCGCCTCCGTTAGTTGGCATCTCTCATCAGATCGCCTCCGTTAGTTGGCCCCCTCATCAGATCGCCTCCGTTAGTGGCCTCTCATCAGACGCCTCCGTTATTGGCCTCTCTCGATCGCCTCGTTAGTTGGCATCTCTCATCAGATCGCCTCCGTTAGTTGGCATTCTCTTTCAGATCGCCTCCGTTAGTTGGCATCTCTCATCAGATCGCCTCCGTTAGTTGGCATCTCTCATCAGATCGCCTCCGTTAGTTGGCATCTCTCATCAGATCGCCTCCGTTAGTTGGCCTCTCTCATCAGATCGCCTCCGTTAGTTGGCCTCTCATCAGATCGCCTCGTTAGTTGGCTCCTCTCATCAGATCGCCTCCGTTAGTTGGCTTCTCTCATCAGATCGCCTCCGTTAGTTGGCATCTCTCATCAGATCGCCTCCGTTATTTGGGCTTCTCTCATCAATCGCCTCCGTTATTTTGGCTCTCTCCTCAGATCGCCTCCGTTAGTTGGCGTCTCATCAGATCGCCTCCGTTAGTTGGCCTCTCATCAGATCGCCTCCGTTAGTTGGCCTCTCATCAGATCGCCTCCGTTAGTTGGCCTCTCATCAGATCGTCTCCGTTATTGCCCTCATCTCGCCTTTTCTTCACAGATCGCCTCCGTTAGTTGGCGCTCATCAGATCCCCTTTCGTAGTTGGCCTCTCATCAGATCGCCTCCGTTAGTGGCTTCTCCATCAGATCGCCCCCGTTAGTTGGCTCTCTCATCAGATCGCCTCCGTGTTGGCGTTCATCAGATCGCCTCCGTAGTTTGGCCTCATCAGATCGCCTCCGTTAGTTGGCGCTCTAATCAGATCGCCTCCGTTAGTTGGCTTTTCCATCAGATCGCCTCCGTTAGTTGGCGCCTCATCAGATCGCCTCCGTTAGTTGGCGCCTCATCAGATCGCCTCCGTTAGTTGACCTCTCATCAGATCGCCTCCGTTAGTTGGCGTCTCTCATCAGATCGCCTCCGTTAGTTGGCGTCTCAACTCAGATCGCCTCCGTTAGTTGGCCTCTCATCAGATCCCCCGTTATTTGGGCATTCTCATCAGATCGCCTCCGTTAGTTGGCGTTTCATCAATCGCCTCCGTTTTTGGCGTCTCATCAGATCGCCTCCGTTATTTTGACCTTCATCAGAGCGCCTCCGTTAGTTGGCGTGTCATCAGATCGCCTCCGTTAGTTGGCGGCTCATCAGATCGCCTCCGTTAGTTGACCTCTCATCAGATCGCCTTGTTAAACATTTTTAACATATAAGTGAACATAGTGAGCAGTCAGACCACAAAATGAAATATCATTAATAGACACAAACAAAATGTTAAAAGAGCATTTGTACATTCTGCAATAAGCAGATGATAAAATTAATTGACCCAAAGTTTACTGCCCGGGAAATACAAAAAGTAATAAAAAGAAGAGGGGGGAAAAAGAGAAAAGAAAAAAAAAAAAAAATAATAATAATATATTATATTAAAATATATACACAAACATATACACACACACATACACACAAAAAAAGGGGGGAGGGATAAAACCTAGTAGGTCCATCGGGTCCCAGGAGCGGAGAGGGGCAGCAATGAGAAAATATACGGTATAGCATAAGGAAAGGTCAATGTCAAGGACCCCATCCCGACCATTCGACCCCTATCCCGAGAGGGCGATTACATAACTATTTTAATGAGTAATCCAATCCATCAGGTGGACGAACTTAGCATGTTCCAGTAGAAACAATGTGAGGCTGAAATCCATAGCGTACAAAATCCGCACTGTACAGTAGTCCAGTGTTAACTACATCATGGACCGGCCATTCAAATAATAAAAGTCAGATCACACAAGGAACGTGGACGTCGGCGCGGAATCTGTGTAACATTCCCGGTTAAAATCCATAGTGTGAACGTACAAGTAAATGATCACTGTGTAATACTTTATTCCCCCTGTGGTGCTGCAGGGAAAATGAACACTTACCGTAAGGTTAACTCATGGATTACAGGTCACCTCTTACGCAATGTAAGGATATGTTTACACCACTTATTTGCAGGGCGTACTCTGACGCATAATTGCTCTGCAATACGCCCGAAGTGCGAAGCTGCAGAAGACACTGTGGGCAGAGGAAGATTTGCAATGCTTTTACGTGGCGTGACGCAGCGTGAGATGTCAGCATGCCGAGCCACGCCACGTGTCTCTGTTTGTAACTAGGAGTTGGATGGAAGTCGGACACTGCCTATATCCGACTTTATGCTTTAAACCCAAATGCATCTATACAAGGATGTGATCCTCACACGTAGGAAGAAAATGCTACTTATGCAGTAACAATCAATTCAACATCACACAAGTTAAAACCACAATGTGCACATAACATCTGATATTGATACGCGGCATAGGTTACCGTCAGCAGCCCACCGGATTTACAACACAGGTGTCCTGGGTTCAATTTCCAACCAAAGACAACCTTTGCATAGGATTTATTTTCTCACTGGTTTCCATTAGGTCTCGATTTTTGTAAAAAATATACTGGTTAATGTAGATACTGGAGCCCCCATGGGACCAACGCGAACGACGACGACTGTTGTCAGCGCTATAGAAAAGAATGAAATAGATAAAAACAGCACTATAGCTATACAGCAGAGAAACATGGTCAGTAATACAGCGCCATCTAGGGTACAAAATGGTAACTGTAGGACAGAACCTGGGGACATTACTGATATACATTTACTACATATTCTAAAATATAATTCATGAGGACGTATTGTGTCTGTTACAGCAGCATTGTGTGCGGGGCCCTTCTATACCTCTGATTTGAGAGCTATGACATGGACATAGCTCAGAAGGGGTGACCTTCCTCATTAGAGAGGCACCATGTAGAGGCCTATACACCATGGGCGCTCCACTGAAATTGTGTCATTCACCTTCTTATATCAAACTGTTCTTCTCCTGCTTTGTAACAGATACGGTACTGACTTTTCTTTATTTCGCTCACAAAATTATGGCAGCTGTATTTCCAAGACTCTGGTTGTTCTTTTTTCATTGATTTTGCAATCAAATTGATTTGGTTTAAAGGGGATTTTCCATGAAGGCATTTCATGACTGGTTTGTCTGCTTCAGTTTTCAGTGTGCTGAAAAGGGGACGTGACCGAGCAGGCTTGACATCACCATGCCTTTCCCCCCAGTGTGCTCACTTGAGTCAAAGGAATGATTATGTAAAGAGCTGCAATTAGCTTCAATGTAGCTGAGTGGTTAGCACTTCTGTCTTTCAGCATAGAGGTCATAGGTTCATATCCCTACAGGAACCAAATGTGGATTTTTTTCTCAATGCAGACCTGATTGAGGTTTTTCTTTTTATTTATTTGCACTGTTTAATTACTAATGAGTACAGAGGACAGGAGTAGAGTGACAGCACCGGTGGTGGAACACTTAGCAGTGAGTGTGTGTGATTACGAGGAAGGGAATAGACTGACAGTAGCTGCCTGAGAGGCGAGATGATGTCTGAGCATGTGCAGCCAGGACTGAGGAGCTCTCATCATTGGTCGTATCTCCTGGAGACTAGCTCTACACTATGGATCACTAAGGGAGCAGCTAAAACAAAAATGGTGAAGATGTTTGCTTTGTCATTTCCAAGCTTCCCACATCAATCTACAGCGCCACCAATTGAATGTGGACTGTAAGCTCACACGGGCAGGTTCATCTGCAGACTGCTGTTTCAGGGTGTTGTCCCTCATCAGTGCAGAGTAGAACACTGGCTGGATAGGTAAGAGGCTCTAGGGGTAGCATTCCTCATTAGGGAGAGGTACTCGGTAGGTATGGGGAAACTTCTATGCCATGGTTGCCCAATATGAATATATGCTCTACTGCACATCATTAGGGGGGGTTTTCTCACCACGTCGTTTGTCACCATGCAGTCAAAAGCAACTTTTCTTTCACTCTGCCTCACCAGGCTGTGGGTGGTTCTAGAGCAGTGATTAGCTCCTCTTTAACTAGCCGGGACATTACAAGGACATAAGTGTACAAGTGCTCCAAGGAGTGAAAACAATTGCTTTTCTGTAAACAAAAGCTAATCTTGTTAGAGATTAGTCTGCTCAGAGTGGGCTCTATGGACCATGATGACGACATCAGATAGTAGAGATATTGTCAGGTAACCATAGAAACCTGTGTGCACTCTGAGCAGATAAAATCTCTCATTTCATGACCAAAGTAAAATCAAGAGACTAATTTATTTAGAAAAAGTCTTCTATTACCTGTCTCTACATGCTGAAAGTAGAATCTTTGTAGTGAGAAAACCTCTTTACATACTGTTTTTCCAACATACGGCTGAAGAGTTCCTATGGTTTTGAAAGAGTCCCTACAGCTCCATAGCCCTCTGAGCATGGTATTGCAAGGGCTGATATGGTTTGCTTCTCTGCACTGCATAAAAGATGACAACCGTCACATCAAATGTGAGTCTATGCCCACAGCCGCGCCGACACAGCAGAACTCGCCGTCCTTAGAAGAAATGAAGAAACATGGAGGCCGCCTGTAGAGATTACAAACATGCTGTCATTTTATTACAAAATATACAAAAAGCAATCTTCCAGTAGTTCAAGGATTCATTTCATACATACAAGACAGCTGGTAGGTGCCCACTGGCACAGTCCTGGTATCGGGCACCGTGTAGTACATACATTGCAAGGTTTAAACATGTAAAGCGACACGGGACGGCAACTTCATGGGGTAAGAACAGCTAAAGAGGGGTCTGCTGCTGCTGGACTGCACAACAGCCATAGAGTGGGCATGGCCCGCTCACACGCCACATGGGTGCAGACCTGGGCAACACGACTCCCACCTCCTGTAAGATTGTGCAGGTCTGGTCTGCTGTAATATTTTCCCTGTAGACAATGAAAGGGGTCAACCTTCTTCACCTAGAAAGGTTTTAAGGCCTAAAGTCTTCAGGAGTACACAGAGGTGCAGTGGTCACCCTGTACTGGGTATCTGCAGATTTTTAGCTAATCCCAAAATTAATCCTTTGCCTCGCGATTGGCTAATGATGAATAGTTTATGACCCCCATTAGGGCATGTCCCCACTCCACGGTTTTTCTGACGTTTTTTTCAGGCGGTTTGCGGTTTTGCAGACCGCCTTAAAAACCGGCCGAAAATGAGCATAACGGGCTTCTATGGAAAACCTGTGCCGCAGTCCCCACTGCACGGGTTTTCCGTCCGGCGGTCCGCCCGCAAAGCATTCTACAAGCACAATCCTCCGTCCGGTTTTCGGACGGAATCTGTGCTTGTGAATGGGAAGGGGGGAGGGCTTTTCCCCGCTCATCGCGGGACGGCCACAAAACAGGACAAATACCGATCGGGTAAACTGACCGGTATTTGTCCTCTGCCGTGGGAACGCGCCCTTACGTGTCTGGCTCTCGGAGCAGGGAAGATTTTGCGGCTTTGACCATCCTTTTTGCACGTTCCTAGGATATCACAGGTATTGCGAGTAATAAATTACAGCAGCAGAGCCCTACAGAGCCCTTACATCACAGAATCTGTTTAAGGCGAGAAGTTCAATTAAAAAAAAAAAAATTTTTTTTCCTCAATCCCATGCAGTGATGTCTTCTATCCGCCATAGCTGGGCTCTGACCAATGCTGGATTATCAGACCCTGTGCTGCTATTCCTGAACCCCATAGAGTATAAGACTGGACGATCAGGTGCCGGATTAGAGGAATGCTGCTGTACAATGGCCGGAAGCTTTCTATGGTACAGAACGTTTGTGATACTTTGTAAATGCCCACGGTTCACATAGAAGGACCAGAGACTATGCCCCAATCACCAGTGCTCTGACCGATCAGATACACGTGGCAGCATCCGATTTGTTCTCACAGTTTATGGCCGGGACCGACCATCAGGACAGACATATATTCACTACACTACGGATACTGTTTCTACAGCCCTGAAGACCACCCTTCTGGTAAGGCTAACCTGTCCCTGGCTGGCACATGGATAGGAGGGGATAATCTCTCCCTGGCTGGCACTTTAGTAACAGGGCAGGATCTCTCCATACCTGGCACACTAGAAGGTGACGAGAGGCCAATACGTCCCTTACTGGCACATTAGAAGGAGGAAAGGGGCTAGTCTGGCCCTTACTGACACTCTAGTAGCAGAGGAGGGGCCAATCTATTTGACTGGCATACTGGAAGGTGACAAGGGGCTTATCCGACCCCCGACTGACACCCTGGAAGGAAGGGAGGCACTAATCTGCCCCGACTGGCACCCTGGTAGAAGGGGAGGGGCTAATTGGGCCAACACCCTGAAATGAGGTCAGGGGCTGGTCCCTGGCACCCTGGAAGGAGAGGAGGGTCTAGTCTGGCCCCGACTGGGGAACGAGCAAATGTGGCCCCGGCTGGCACCCCGGACGGAGGGGAGGAGCCAATGCGGCCCCGGCTGGCACTTTGGAATAGCATCAATTAAATATGTATATCCTTCTAATGTTTTTATTGAGGTAAGCCATATCATGATTGGTGGAGGTCACCACATCCCCAGCAAATGTAGAGACCAAAGTCCTTTTGGCATTCCTGCTGCACAGACCCCCTCCTGTCCAGCCATACAGAACCCTATTGTGGGGTCCAGCTCCCTGCCCTTTGGGTGGCCAGGGACGATATTCAGAAGGATCCTTACATCATAAAGATCCCCGACTAATACACAAGTAATGGCAGATCCTAGGTACACCCATGTGACAAGCGACGTCTGGACTGAAGACATTCCCTCTAACAGATCTGCCTACCCCAGTGTGGGATACCCGATCCTTACAGCCATGTCTGGGGTGTGCTGTACATTGTACACAGGGCCCAAAGTGGACTATTGTGTCACCCCAACATAATCCTGCGCCACCGTACCAGGCGGAGCCCAGCAAACCATTGGCACAGTCCTATATACTTGTCCACTGGCTCCTATGCAATCACCAGAATGGCAATTTGTAATGGAAGTGACAGGTGGGGAAGCCGACGTCAATGTGAATAGGGTTTTACTTTATGGCGATAACCCTATTCAATCTACATATCAGGCTGGAGGGAGCTACACACATCATGTAACTACAGCCACACATGGACTTACCATGGAGCCATCACTATATTCTAGTGATAGACATTGGAGGGATACAGAAGCGGCAGTCATGCGCTAATACATTATTATACATTCAGAATGGCGTCTGCAAAAGAAAGAAGAAAGGTAGAAAATGCCAACAATAGCGCAAATGGGTGAACGCTGCAGACCCGCTAGAAATTACCCACAGAGGACGCCCCCTAGTGTATATTGCATGCTTGAATAACTGATGGGACCCAGTTCCCGGACTCCCACCCATAACAGTCCCCTCCTAGGGTCTTCTGCATCAGTTCTGCACAGCGGCTGCAGTCAGAGGTAGCGCTGGGGGGGGGATGCTCACAATGAGCAGAGCCCGTCATACACACATGCAGCCGGCCCAGCCTGTAGTGCATAGGGTTTGGTAGATATGGCTTTGGACAGTGTTGCAGTAGGACGGCCGCCATGTTGTCAGGTCGTGTTCAGTAACTCCAGCAGTGCACCGACTGCTCCAAAGTAACCCTGAAATAAAAGGAGACCAGCATCAGTATTAAGTGGATTATGGATTACTCCCATGTGAGGATGCTTGGTTGTGTCTTTAAGGGGGTTGTCTTACTACAAAGATGAGCTTTCAACATGTAGGGAACAGTAAATGAAGACTTCTTCCAAATACATTGCTTTATTTGATTTGTTTTGTTGAGGAGATAAGAGATTTTATCTGCTCTGAGTGCACACAGGTTTCTCTGGTTATTGAGCGACTCTATCGGCTCTTGGTCTTATCTGATAGTAGGGAGTGACATCCCCATAGGTCAGCACTCAGGACACCAGCAACTTGAGAACAGAGGGCGACACGTCTGAAAACTGGTGTCACCGCCGCAGTTTTCAGGCGCATTTAATCAGTGTAAAGTGCACCTGAAAATAGGATCCTTTCAAAAATCTGGCGTCTGGTATAACTTGCATAGTAAACTTACTGCACATAGCGTGTCAGTGTTAGTGTATGTAATGTGCCTATCACAGGCGCTTAACGTATCATTACTAGTGTATGTAATGGACCCCAATAGGGGCATTGCGTTATGGAGGCGCACAGCGCATCATTGCTCCTACTTTTAATGCACCTTTTTAGGCACATTACAATGTGTCGTGCCCGGCATATAATGCGCCTAGTTTTGGTATACAGGCAGTCCCCGACCTACGTCGTTCCGACTTACGTCTGTCTCCTAGTTACGAACAGACATCGGAACGACGTAAGCCTGAGACCTTCCTGTGTCGGGCTGCACAACAAATGTAATCACTGCTTCTGCCGGCTGCCTCGGAGCGCAGCTCTTCTTCCCCCTGCTCGCTCACACAAAGCAGGTCCGTGGAGGAAGTTTGCTCTGAACCCAGCGCTGCACAGGCACGTATCGGGGGGGAAAGCACTGATAACACTGCCTCCCCACCTATATCCACAGTTAGGGAGAAGCTGCCAGGACTGTAGTGGAGAAGGAGGGTCAAGGCTGCAGTTAAAGACCTTTACTAGAACAAATGTGCTTCTCCTCCCCTCCTCTCCTTCTGAATCTCACTCAGCAGGGGGGCACAGAGGCAGCAGCATCAGTTGTGTGTTAAAAGAAATCTGTCACCAATTTTTTTTTTTTTTTTTTACTTATTAAATCAAGCCCCTGATCCATATTCTTTTCCTCTCAGTCGTTTTTATTTCCTTATTGTAGATTTCTCTATTCGGCCGTCTGTATATGATTGTGGGGAAGACATTCTTGCTTGCACTGCTTTAACAGCAGTCAGAGAGATACTTTACAGCAGCTTCATGCCCATAGGATTCTTAAGACAGTTTCTGTCCCATAGACTTGTATAGGAGAGCTTTCACTGTGAAGGGAGAGGAGAAGGGCAGTTGTGACTATCTCCTCTTGTTACTGCTGGATCCTGTGTTATCTGTTCACATTGGTGTCTCCTTTCAGTTTGACCCTGCTTTTACTGATAATGAGCACACTGCTGAAAAGCTCTCTAAACAGAACAGGAAGTGTCAGACTATTATTAGGCCTAGTGGCCAAAGTGAAAACTACAGGACTTAAGAATTATTAAAACAATATTGAAAGTGATCTGGAAAATTAACATAACCAAAAATTCCTACAAAATGTGTCTAACATAAAAATGTGAGTTAAACAATAAGTCATTTTTTGATGACACATTCCCTTTACAACTCTATAGTGTAACTATGCGTGGCAGGTAGACTGACAGTTTTGTAATACTGTCATACACAAAATAGGGAACAGCGTCACCTCTGTGGATCAGTGTGATATGTGTATTACTTCTATAATACTGACCCACAGTGCTGCTCAATATTATAGAACTGCAGGCTAATTGTCAGCTCTGTTAATCAATATTGTATATGTATGTTACATATATGATACTGACCCACAGAGCTGACAATCTGTCTACACTATAATTATATAATAATGACCCACAGAGTTGATCAAAATTATAGCACTGCAGACTGATTGTCAGCTCTATGGGTCAGTATCATAAGTAATATACATATACAATACTGATTGACAGTCTGCGCAGTTATGTAATAAGCAGCTCTGTGGGTCAGTATTATATATTTATAGTGCAGACTGAGTGAAAGTTCTGTGGCTCAGTATTATATTTGTATATTACTTATATGATACTGTCCCTGGCACTACATATGTGGTGTGAATTGCTGTCATTTGTAGTTGTGGAACTACAAGTGCCAGCATGGCAAACCATACTGTAGTGCTAGGGACAGTATTATATAAGTAATATACAAATATAATACTGTAGTATGTACTAAATATATTGGTTCCGACTTGCATACAAATTCAACTGAATAACGAACCTACAGTCCTTAACCCGTATGTAACCCGGGGACTGCCTGTATTACAGTTCATTTATATGGAGAATATGGCGTAAAGAGTATTTCTGGTGCAAAATAGACCAAAAAAAAAAACAGCGCTTGTGTATTGGGACATGTCGCCCAGCGTGTTATCAAAGGACTTTAATTACTTAGGTTTACTTCAGAGCAGAGAGCTTCAGAGCTCGTAAGATCTCCTGCTCTCATGGCAGTGCAATTAGTAGAGCTTGGACTACGGAGTTGATATGTTAATCACTGCTATGGCACCACCCACAGCCTAACTAGGAAGAGACAGGATGCATGAATTTGAAGCCGCTTGTGGCTCAGTGAAACAGCATGGTGAGACGAGCCCTTTAAGCGAGCTGGGTGACTGACAATATGGCCACCAAAACACTTCCCTCAAAGACCCCTAAACTAGGGAAGCCTGTCAGATGATGGAAAGATACGAGCTGCCAGTAGCTAGAATGGTGGCCACTGGGTATCGCTCAGTTTTTCCAGAAATTGTTTGAATGACCCTTATATGAGCTTGGAAGACGTGTCCTTATATATAACCCCCACAGACTGCAACCTGTATATAGGCAGCAAGTCTCTGGCTAAAGCGGAGTTCAGAAACAGGCCCTTCTCTCCAACTTACAAGTAGTAAAACTAGAAGAGGGGTCTGCTGCTTCAGTGACACCTCTGTAGCTGCCCACAGGGTAGTCCTCATGGGAAAGATACGGTTAAAGGGCTGTTCTGACTATAGACATCAACAGGATATGGCTAACAGAGAGTCGTGCGCAGGCCTGACTTGCTCTCAGTTTTGAACCAGCACTTCCCTTTTTGAGACAGTTCCCAAAGGTGAGGTCCGCACCCCTCTCAAGAACCCAAGTGCCAGCTCAGAACCAAGAGCAAGCCAGGCATGCGCACGACTCTCCATTCTGTTCTATGGGAGCTCCCAGTACAGGGGAGCGCTGTGTTCTCTCCAGTCTGTTCTATGGGAGTTCCCAGTACAGGGGAGCGCTGTGTTCTCCATTCTGCTCTATGGGAGTGCCCAGTACAGAATAGCGCTGTGTGCTCTCCATTCTATTCTATGGGATTTCCCAGTACAGGGAAGCGCTGGGTTCTCTCCATTCTGTTCTATGGGAGTTCCCAGTACAGGGAAGCGCTGTGTTCTCTCCAGTCTGTTCTATGGGAGTTCCCAGTACAGGGAAGCGCTTTGTTCTCTCCATTCTGTTCTATGGGAGTTCCCAGTACAGGGAAGCGTGTGTTTTCCATTTGTTCTATGGGAGTTCCAATACAGGGAAGCGCTGTGTTCTCTCCATTCTGTTCAATGGGAGTTCCCAGTACCGGAAAGCGCTGTCTTCTCTCCATTCTGTTCTATGGGAGGTCCCAGTACAGGGAGCGCTGTGTTCTCTCCATTCTGTTCTATGGGAGGTCCCAGTACAGGGGAGCGCTGTGTTCTCTCCATTCTGTTCTATGGGAGTTCCCAGTACAGGGGGAGCGCTGTGTTCTCTCCATTCTGTTCTATGGGAGTTCCAGTACGGGAGCGCTGTTTCTCTCCATTCTGTTCTATGGGAGTTCCCAGTACAGGGGAGCGCTGTGTTCTCTCCATTCTGTTCTATGGGAGTTCCCAGTACAGGGGAGCGCTGTGTCCTCTCCATTCTGTTCTATGGGAGTTCCCAGTACAGGGGAGCGCTGTGTTCTCTCCATTCTGTTCTATGGGAGTTCCCAGTACAGGGGAGGGCTGTGTTCTCTCCATTCTGTTCTATGGGAGTTCCCAGTACAGGGGAGCGCTGTGTTCTCTCCATTCTGTTCTATGGGAGTTCCCAGTACAGGGGAGCGCTGTGTTCTCTCCATTCTGATCTATGGGAGTTCCCAGTACAGGGGAGCGCTGTGTTCTCTCCATTCTGATCTATGGGAGTTCCCAGTACAGGGGAGCGCTGTGTTCTCTCCATTCTGTTCTATGGGAGTTCCCAGTACAGGGGAGCGCTGTGTTCTCCGTTCTGTTCTATGGGAGCTCCCAGTACAGGGGAGCGCTGTGGTCTCTCCATTCTGATCTATGGGAGCTCCCAGTACAGGGGAGCGCTGTGGTCTCTCCATTCTGATCTATGGGAGCTACCAGTACAGGGGAGCGCTGTGGTCTCTCCATTCTGATCTATGGGAGTTCCCAGTACAGGGGAGTGCTGTGTTCTCTCCATTCTGATCTATGGGAGCTCCCAGTACAGGGGAGCGCTGTGTTCTCTCCATTCTGATCTATGGGAGCTCCCAGTACAGGGGAGCGCTGTGGTCTCTCCATTCTGATCTATGGGAGCTCCCAGTACAGGGGAGCGCTGTATTCTCTCCATTCTCATCTATGGGAGTTCCCAGTACAGGGGAGCGCTGTGGTCTCTCCATTCTGATCTATGGGAGCTCCCAGTACAGGGGAGCGCTGTGGTCTCCACTCTGTTCTATGGGAGTTCCCAGTACAGGGGAGCGCTGTGTTCTCTCCATTCTATCCTATGGGAGTTCCCAGTACAGGGGAGCGCTGTGTTCAACCGTACACAGAACTCCCATAGAACAGAATAGAGGTATGAGCAAGATCGACCATTTTATACAGAGACAGGTGTGGGTTCTAGAGGTGGGACCTGCCCCAATCACATATGATATGTCAAAGTGCAACATGAGCACAACCCTTTAATAACATGACATGTAGAGACCGTTACCTCGTGCTCTAGGAAGAGCGCTTTGAGCTGCCCCTTGGACCAGTAATCCAGCGCATAGGCCAAGAGCTTCATGGAGATGGTATTAATCCTGAGGAAGTTGCCCACAAACACCACACGGCTTATGTTCTGTAGGGGGACAGAAGAACGGAGAAGTCAAAGCCGAGCATCTCGATGACTCCATATGACGAGAATGTAAAAGTCACACAAGCCCCGTGACCCACTCTGAAGGGTCACAAGAGGTTGGAGCCCTAACCCTCAGCAAACACCTGCACCTCCGTCTCCCACACATCCTGCACCCTTCTTGGCTCAGCCCAACTTACATGTCTAGATGAACGGGGCACAGCAAGTGGACCCACTGCCCCTCATTCAAAGGCGTCCTCCCATCTCAGACATTTATGGCAGACTAATAGGACATGGTATAAAACGGCAAATCAAATTTGGCTAAATTGGTGGCTAAAGCTAT
This sequence comes from Phyllomedusa bahiana, assembly GCA_025379985.1. Taxonomy (NCBI): domain Eukaryota; kingdom Metazoa; phylum Chordata; class Amphibia; order Anura; family Hylidae; genus Phyllomedusa; species Phyllomedusa bahiana. Next base: position 15,461 of record JAODAL010032626.1, on the reverse strand, counting down.
ATGGCCGACCGCCAATTCATCACACGTGGTTACCTACACACCTGAAGTAGAGCCAGGAGGCTCCACACGTCCTTCCCGGAGGTCCAGAGGGGTTGTATCTCCCCGACGGTCCTACCCGCAAGAAGCAGCAGACATTGCTGACTGTGCACCCTTAACGACCGCCCGCCGACTTTAGACGTCGGCTGGTGCGGGTCGTTCATCTGCATCAACGTCTTTAGACGTCGCTGCAGAATTCGGGGTTTGCGGCGCCCGGAGCTGCAGCTGCGCTGGGATCGGGGCTGTACTACACAGCGCCGATCCCAGAGCATCCTCTGCGAGCACCGGGGAAAACCTCCGCAAACCGGTGCTTTAACCATTAACCATTGGGGACTTCTCCTCAAACACAAGCCGATCTTTGGTGGACAACTTGGGGCTATCAGCTGGAAAGAGACTGTTTGTGAGCACCCTCCTCCATATCTAGTGGCAAGAACGGCGGCCATTTTTCCTAAACGGCCCCCATTTCTGCGCACAACAAGTTGGTGCAGTGAAACTGTACAACACAATTGGGGCTTAAAGGGGTTGTCTCACTACATTGATTCCTCTTACCTCAGTCCTGTTTTCTTGGTTTCACTTTGAATTCAAGGGCGTGTTTACTGGCTTCCACTAGGCTGCAGTAGAGGCCAGGTCTGTAGCTATAGCAACCAGTGCTGGCAGCCTATCAGGATAGATCAAACAGGTCCAACTATAGATACTTGAGGAGCTGATGCAGCCCATACAAGAGGGGATATCTCGGAATAGGTAGGAGACTGTTAATGGACACATATTGCAAAGTGACTTGTTTTTACAAGATCTTTAACATGAAAAGTCATCCTTGTAGTGAGACAACCCCTTTAACTACTAAGGATTTCCCCTCAAACGTACGGTGACCTCTGGTGAGCATTTCTAGTCTGGCAGCTGGTAAGAGAGGGTACACCTATATGCACAGCAGCCTTGTTCCTTTCACCCTTCTTCTCCACCCCAAGGGGTGAAAACGGCGGCCGTCCTCCCCTAACAGCCGTGCTCTAGTTGGTTCAGAGGATCTGCACAATACAAGTGAGGGTGCGCTACTGGGGACTGGAAAACATACTGAAAGCACTGGGAGGAGTGGGCCTATCAGTGAGCACAACACTCTTCCTCCCATTTCTCCATCTTCATTCTTAGGCTATGTCAACACGGCAGTAATAGCGGGACGTATTTCGCCTGCAATTAGCCGTGTTCGTGGGGTGGGGGGGCAGCCCGCCGGCCCTATAGACATTCATTATTCTCGGCGTATTGTGCGAGCAGGGAGAGGAGACGTAATCCATAGTTCTCTATGCACCAGGAACTTGCTTGCATCACACGCCCTACATGGTCAATGACTTGTCTGCTATATACTGTCTGTAACCCTATACTTGCATTTCCATATCTGACCATTGTATATATCTGTAACCACTGTGTATGTAGCGTCTTGTCTCGTGAACCCTTAAGGCAATTAAATATTCAGCTTCATCTTGGTTGCTCTCCACGAACCCACACGTCCGTGTTCTCGGCTTTACATTATATGCTACCGGGGCTGGTTTCTGGCCCATATAACCCCATTAACAGACCGAGCTTATATCCAATGAGGAACTGGTGGCAGTCATGTTTCACTGGTGCTAGTGAGTAGGGGTCTCTTAGCCGGACAGGGCTGTGGGGGGAGAGTGTGCCACGCTGGCAGCCGTGTAGGCTAGCCTCTCTCACTCACCGTGTCTGCATGGACAGGGGCTAGCTGTGGAACGGTATCAATCTGACCTAAAGTATCGATAGTGGGTATGGAATATCACATATTGGGTCACGTCGGCCGATTAACAGAAGCGGTTTGTGAAACCTCCCAAACAGCAATGAAGAAAAAAATAATAATACACCCCCTCCAACATATAACAGCTTCATACAGCTGAAGCATAAAAATTATATTTTAATTATATATATTATATATATATATATTATTTTATATATATATATATATTATATACATATAATATATATATATAACACACACACACACACACACACAACCATACAGTTAGGTCCACATATATTTGGACACTGACATTTTTTGTACCTGTTTAAGGAAACATATTGTAGTTATTTAATGGACATAAAGTCCAGTCTTTTAGTTTTCACATGAGGGGGTCCACATTAAAATTGGATTAAGGGTTTAGGAGTTTCAGCTCCTTAACATGTGCCTCCCTGTTCTTAAAAGGGCCAAAAGTAAATGGAAAAATTAAATAATTGTAAATAAAATGTTAATTTCTAACACTTGGCTGAAAACCATTTGTTGGCAATGACGGCCTGAAGTCTTGAACTCATGGACATCACCAGACGCTGTGTCTCCTCCTGTTTAATGCTCTGCCGCCTTTACTGCAGCAGTTTTCAGTCGCTGTTTGTTTGTTCTCCTTTCTGTCTGAAGTTTAGTCTGTAACAAGTGAAATGCTGCCCATTTGGGCTGAGATCAGGTGACTGACTCGGCCATTCAAGAATATTCCACTTCTTTGCTTTAATAAACTCCTGGGTTGCTTTGGCTTTATGTTTTGGGTCATTGTTCATCTGTATTATGAAACACTGACCAATCAGTTTGGCTGCATTTGGCTGGATTTGAGCACACAGTGTGTCTCTGAATACCTCAGAATTCATCCGGCTACTTCTGTCCAGTGTCACATCATCAATAAACACTAGTGACCCAGTGCCACTGGCAGCCATGCATGCTATGTGAATAGATGTCAATTTAAGGTGCAGTTTTCTGTCCACTTAGTGGAGAGATGCATGGGCTACCACCAATTAACTGCACCTGGGTATTTTTCTTAAATAGCATGGGGGTTTGTGCTGCCTCTGTGCTGTGTTCAGTCTCATTTCAGCTTCCTAGCTGCGAGTGCTCAATTATAGCCAAATGGATTGGTCAGCATTTTATAATACAGATGGACAATGACCCAAAACATAAAGCCAAAGTAACTAGGAGCTTATTAACACAAAGAAGTGGAATATTCTTGAATGGCCAAGTCACTCACCTGATCTCAGCCCAATTGAGCTGCATTACACTCGTTACAGACTAAACTTCAGACAGAAAGGCCGTGTTCACACGGCTTATTCCCGACGGATTTGTGCGCCGTATTGAGCGCACAAATCCGCCGTGAATAAGGGGCGGGACGGGGGCGGGGCCCGGGCGCGGCGGGGGCGCCCCCCCGGCCCCAAAGACAAAGCAATTTTAATGTAAATTTTCACTTTCTCCCCCGCGGCGGATTCGCCGAGCGGGGAGGAGCGACGGATTCCACTTTCTCAATGAGAGCAGGGATTACCTAATTGCTGCCGCGGATTGGCGCCGTACTGGCGCAATACGCGGCCAGTAATAAAGCCGTGTGAACGGGGCCAAAGACCACAAACAGCAACTGAAAACCACTGTAGGAACGGCTGAGAGAGCATTAAACAGGAGGAGACCCAGCGTCTGGTGATGTCCAGGAGTTCAGGCTTCAGGACGTCATTGCCAACAAAGGGTTTTCAGCCAAGTATTAGAAATCAACATTTTATTTACAATTATTTTAATTACTTTTGGTCCCTTTAAAAACAGGCGGCCCATGTAAAGGAGCTGAAACTCCTAAACCCTTCATCCAATTTCAATGTGGCTCCCCTCATGTGAAAACTGAAAGTCTGGACTTTATGTCCATTATAAAACTATACCTTGAATAGGTTTCCGTAAACACGTACGAAAAACAAAATTTGTGTCAGTGTCTAAATATAAATGGATCTAACTGTGTATACATTATATACACACACAACTCACATTTTTTGTAAATATTGTATCCTATCTTTTCATGGGACAACACTGAAGATCTGACACTTTGATGCAATGTAAAGCAGTCAGTGTACAGCTTGTACCCCAGTGTAAATTTGGTGCCCTCAAAACAACAGTTATCAATGTCTAAACCAATGAAGCAAATTGTGCCCAATTTGCCATTTTCCCTCTATGGTGTCATGTGACTCATTCATGTTACAAGGTCTCAGGTATGAATGGGGAGCAGGTGTGTTAAATTTGGTGTCTCACACATTCTCATACTGGTCACTGGAGGTACAACATGGCCCCTCATGACACTGAACTGTCTGAGGATCTGAAAAAAAGGATCTAAATTGTTGCTCGACAAAGATGGCCGAGGATATAAGACGATTCCAACACCCTGACACTGAGCTGCAGCGCGGGGGCCAAGACCACACAGCGGTTTAGCAAGACAGATTCCACCCAAAACAGGTCTCACCATTGTTGACCAAAGAAGGTGAGTGCACATGCCCCGTGTCATATCTAGAGATGAGTACATACTACCAGGATTGCTGCAGAGGTTACAAGGATGTGGGGAAAGGGAGGGGCAGCCTGTCAGTGCTCAGACCATACGCCACCCCCTGCATCAAACTGGTCTGCATGGCTGTTGTCCCAGAATGAGCCTCTACTAAAGATGATGCACAAGAAAGCCTGAAAACTATTTACTGAAGCCAAGCAGACTAAGGACATGGATTACTAGAGCCATGTCCTGTGTCTGATGAGACCAAAATAAAATTATCTGGTTCAGATGGTGTCAAGTGTGTGGGGAAGCACCCAGGTGACGAGTACAAACACAAGACGACCACTGCTAAAGAAAATGAGGGTAAAGGTGCTGGACTGGCCAAGCTTGTCTCCAGACCTAAACCTATTGAGCATCTGTGGGGCATCCTCAAATGGAAGGTGGAGGAGCACAAGGTCTCTAACATCCACCAGCTCCATGATGTGGTCATGGAGGAGGGAAGAGGATTCCAGTGGCTGCAACCTGTGAAGCTCTACTGACCTCCATGCCCAAGAGAGTTAAAGAGGTTGTCTCACTACATTGATTCGTCTCACCTCAGTCCTGTTTTCTTGGTTTCATTTTGAATTCAGAGGCGTGTTTACTGGCTTCCATAAGGCTGCAGTAGAAGCCAGGTCTGTAGCTTTTAGCACCAGTGTTGGCAGCTATCATGAGAGATCAAACAGGTCTGTAGCTATAGAGCCCTGAGAAGCTGATGCAAAACCTCGGCCCATATCTTGATAGGAAACATGTTAATGGCCCCCATTTAAAAGTGCGTTGCAGTCTTTTACATAAAAACACATATCCGAGTTTAGCACCCCAAAGGTTGCATAGTTTTTTCCCCAAAAAGAAATTTGGTTTTTGTTTGTGTGCAAAACTTTGTTCCGGGTTTAAAATTGGATTTTATATTGTGAAGGAAACCCTTTTCACAGGTCCCCCCAAAAAGGGTGTTACATTGACTTATTGACATTGGTATTTCAAAAAGTGGTAGGGTCCTTTTCAGTAAATCGTCCCATGAAAAGATATTAATAAACAATATTTACAGAAAATTTTTTTGCGAGATTTAATACACACTATACTTTAATTTTTATATATTTATATATAAAAAATATTTAAAATTAAAAATTTTATATTATATATATATATATATATAAATTATAAATAAAACTGGTCATTACGGGGTTAGAGGAATTTTCATATCACACAGAACAAAGTGACTATCAAAGGGTCGGTGTGATCTTCCAAAGTCGGCTCATCCAGGGAGTGCAGGGACAGTGATAAATCCAATATTCTGCAGCAGGGATGTTATACTGATGTCTGGCCACTAGAGGCAGCCTATGCCCACGGGGAGGGGGCAATTTCCAAGAAGGAGGAGAGGACTTCTGCTCTCTCATAGCCCTGTACAATGCTGCTTGACATAGATGCTACAAGGCAGCACTGTAAAGAAGCTGAAAGCTCAGAGCCACGCGGCACATCCGTCCCTGTGCCATGCTATGGAAATGCTGGAGACCTACAGCTGCAAGACAACCATCTAGGACTCTACAGGTGGTGAAGGGGGGCACTCTGCTCCAGCAGCTGGAGACTTGACTACGTAACTTTTACCACCAACCCATTAAGTCTGGCTGCATCCCATTACTGAAAGCTGTACCTCGTTCACAGCGCACATCCGTGCTAAGGAGCCAATGTTATTGGTTATGGTGATGAGGGTGGCTCTGGCCAAGTCTTCTTTGCTCACCAGATCTCTCCTCTCCTTGCACATCATATTGCCGAAGCTGGGGATGAGAGAGAAGTGTACGCATGAGCAGCATAAGGGACACCGGGCCTTACGTATGAAGACGGTCTAGCAGCAAGACGGTCTTTGTTGCCCATGGCAACTAATCAGAGTTCAGCTTTCATTTCATATAGTGCTATGGAAAAATAAAAGCCGAGCTCTGACTGGTAGCTATGGACAACAAGGACAGTCTTGCTTCTAGACAGCTTTCATACATAAGGCCCACTGTGTCTGGTCAAGACCACGAGCAAATCACCAAAGACAGATGCTGATGTGATGGACCTACCACCAGCGCTTACCTGGAGGCCACCGCGTAGCCTGGAAGCCCAAACCTCTCATAGTCTCCTCCATAAATGTCCCGCACCAGCTTGTCCACTTTGGTGCTGTCTCCCAGAGCGGCCATTTCTAGAGCCTCCTCGAATGTAGAGCAGCCGGTCAGCAGACAGCACAGACCGAAAAACGTGCCGCCCCCGAGGCTAAGGAGAAAGACAGCGGCAATTACCGACAAAGGAAAACAATATACTGAATTATTCTACATTTTCCTTCAACACTTAGCATTAGCTGCAGTATCTACACCTATATCATGTATGTGTGAACACAGCCATATACAATGAAGACAGCCAGCAATTCTCCTTACGGATGTTGTGGATGGGAACAAAGGTTATATATGTGTGATCCTTTGTGTCTCCATTTTAATGTATTAGTTAATGTTATATACATACATATATACACACATTACATTATATATATATATATATATATATATATATTATATATATATATATATATATATATTAGGCACATACCAATGTAATACAGCATGTAAAAGCTGTCTGTATATCTCTTGTCACTAATATGTTAACAAAATGGCCACCTGTAGTAGTTTGTAGAGATCGTCGTGTAATCCAAGATGGCGTCTCTTCTGAAGTTACACCCTGTGTCCAAACATTCTTGAGCTGTAAGGAGGGGTCTGTAGATAAGGACGTACCAATAGACCCTCACAGCCAGGTACATGTGATGCTTCTTATCTACCAATTTGCAAAGGTATAAAAAAAAAAAAGCCACCATTTTGTGAATAAAGCAGAAAGCACTTTCATAGCAACAGGGATTGTTCTGATTTGTTTTCTCGGTGCACCCGTTGTTATTTTTAAGCTAATTTGGACCCCCACAAGGACAGGATAGCCCCTTTGAGGCTACTTTCCATTTCACGGACATCCCTCTCCACCATAACCATGCATGCTTGGCCCAGATGAGTGTACACAACCTTCAATGTGGAGACAAGGGCAAGCTAGGACCCGGCTCCTCTGTCAGCCACTTATCTGCCAGAGAATTGGGCACGTTAAAGAGGTTCTCTCACGACAAGGCCATGTTCACACGTCGTAATTGCGGTGTGGACAGTCTGGCCGCAATTGTGCCAGGGGATGTCGGAGTAGCGTGGACCAGCGTGTATTCCCGCAGCGCGGGGGGTGTGGGGGGGGGGGGGGGGGGGGGGAGAGGGGGCGGCAGTCCGTCGGCCCCATTCACATGCATTACTCGCAGCGCGTATTTGCTGCAAGTAATTGACAGATCACTTATCGCTCCACACGTACAATACGATCGGGGAGAGAATTCGTAATCCATAGTTCTCTATGAGAACTATGGATTACTGCAATTTTGACGCACATCTCGGCCATATTAGAGAGCAAATACGCCGCGAAATATGCGCTGAAATTAGAAGATTAGCTTTTGACATGTAGGGAATGGTAAATGAAGATTTTTTTCCCCAAATACATTGCTCTTTTGATATTTCCCTAGTCAGGAGATGAGAGAGATTTTACCTGCTCTGAGTGCACACAAGTGTCTCAAGGTAACCCTCCTGCTCTCCCTCATGTATGAAAACTGTCTAGGTGTAAGGGTATGTTCACACGGGTTAATTTCGGCGCGCATTTCGCTGCGTATTTGCGCTGTAATACGAGCGAGATGTGCGCCAAAATTACGGTAATCCATAGTTCTCGTAGACGAGACAGTGTTCATCTGAAGCTGCCTGTGACAATCCCTTTAGGATCCAACATGTCTGATACTGGTATCTGCTCTCAGGAAAGAACCTGGTGACTGCCCCCCCCCCCCCCCCTCATCCCATACACACTAGATCGGGGGTTTCAAACTGCCGGCCCTCCAGCTGTTGGGAAACTACAACTCCCATCATGCCCACTGTTCTAGATTATACAAATGCATGATGGGAGTTGTAGTTTCCCAACAGCTGGAGGGCCGCAGTTTGACACCTGTGCACTGGATGGTGAAACTGGCAGGAACACCCAACGTGTATGTGCAAGTTTAGTTTTTCTTACATCAGATGAACACACAAAGGGGCTTATGTATGAAAACTGCCCAGCAGGAAGTGTCTTTGATGCCCAAAGCAAGCAGAGCCCATAGCAACCAACCAGAGCCCATAGCAACCAACCAAGGCCCATAGCAACCAACCAGAGACCAGCTTTCATTTTTCCAGAGCAGTATTAGAAATAAAAGGGGCGCTCTGATTGGTCGGATTGAGCAACAAAGTGAATTTTACACCTAGACACTTTTCATACGAGTGGCACGGAGGGATGAGACGTTTGAGAGTTGGTGGATAGGTTGAGGGTAAGTGGGCGATTAAACATTTCATAATGGAGGTATTCGCCATCATCTCTCCTGTGTCAGTAATTCCTTGTATCCTGTGGAGGGAAGATAAATGTGGTTTGTGGTACAGCCCCTTTAAAGGGAATGTGTCATCAAAAAGGACTTATTGTTTAACTCACATTTTTATGTTCAACACATTTAAGATTGTTTTTTTTAATTTTCCATATCACTTTCATTATTTTTTAATAATTCTTAAGTCCTGCAATTTTCACTTTTGCCACTAAGCTTAATAATCGTCTGACACTTCCTGTTCTGTAGAAAAAGATTCTCAGTTGTCTGCTCATTATCAGCACAAAGAGGGTCAAACAAAAGGTGACCCCCAGTGTGAATAGATAACACGGATTACCAGTCACAGTTCCCCTTTCACCTCCTTGACACTTCCCGGTCACAGAGATGCTAAAAAATCGACTATAGAAGTCAATGTGTCTGAGTCATTTTTTTAAGGGGGAAGTATCGCTTTTTAATTCGGCTGATTTTACTCCCTTCAGCTTTAAAACTTAAAATGCAGGGGGTTTCTTTACCCCCCAGCTGATGCATCATCCCCCTTCACTGTTAAGGCATGTTCACCGCTTATAAAATGGGCCGTATTTCCCCCCCGTAATTGGCGCACTTCGGCGCGAAAAATTTCGGACCGAAAACGGCCCATTCATTGGTAATTACATTTCATAAAAAACATGGTTAGTTCCCCCCCCGCCCGCAAGCCGCCGGGCGGGGGAATTACCTGTCACTTTCTAGCGGCGTTTTACGCGCCTAGCAGGATGTCAGGGGCCCGGGCGAAGTGCCGGCCCCCCCCTTATTTCCCCCCTCCGCCCACCCCCGTCTAAAAGGCAAATTGCGGGGCGTAATTACGTCCCGAAATTTAAAGCCGTGTAAACATCCTTGGCCCCGTTCCCCCGGTTATTCCCGCGGATTGGCGCCGTATGGCGCCGGTTTTGGCGCAGTACGGCGCCAATCCGCGGCAGCAATTACGGTAATCCACTGCTCTCATAGAGAAAGTGGAATCGTCGCTCCCCCCCCTCAGCGAATCCGCCGCGGGGGAAAAAGTGACATGCACATTATTTACGGGGCGGACGCGCCGTAAACAATGCATTTTCTATGGGGGGGGCGGGCCCCCCCCCCGCCACGGCCCCGCCCCCCATTCACGGGGGGGATTTGTGCGCTCAATCGGGGCCAAATCCTCGGGAAAAAAGCCGTGTGAACACGGCCCCTTTAAAGCTGGTCCCCGGGCCCCCCCCCCCCCCCCTTCTGAGTCCACATGTCACTGTGTCTCTATGCAGTCTTATTTTGTAAAGTGTGACATACCACAGGCTGCATTAATTAGTGAGCACCAATTCGTCTCCTCTCACACTGGGGATTTGGTTTACAGTTGAATCCAGTTTCTTGAAGGCACGATCTCCCTTCTATGCAGAGAGGCAGGATCAACACACAACTGTGCCGTTTCCGGGATTATAGAAGCCTGCAGTGTTATTCTGTTTCTTCTGGCTGTGCAGAGTGAAAATGTGCCGGTCCCTTACTTTGAGTGAGAGGCAGGAATGCAAGCTCTGTGAATACAGCCGACCGGGGGCCTGACAGAATGTAAATGAGCTTCAGCTAGTGAAATGAAAGGAGGAGGGATCCGACCAGCACTGGTTTATCAGTGTAAATAGAAAAAAAGAAGATAAGGAAAACTGTGATAACAAGACAGCTTTGCTAATGACATCTAATTGCAAAGTTACTTGTTTTCACCGTCCCCTTATTCTGAAGACCATTCAATGAAATGATACAACCCATTTAAGTCTCCTATGTGCATGAAGCTACAGTAAAGCATCTCTCTTATTTCTGTTAAAGCAGTGCAAACAAGCCTAGGGCCAAAGTGAAAACTGCAAGACTTAAGAATTATTAAAAAATATTGAAAGTGATAGGAAAAATTAAAAGAAAACAACCAAAAATTCCTAAAAAACGTGTTTAACATAAAAATGGGACTTAATGACTCTTTTTTTTGATGACACATTCCCTTTAAACTTCACTGTACAGACTGGGACAGACTCAACAGGAGAGCAGCCGACGGCTCTTATTTACTGTCTGAAGCTTAGATGAGGTTGAGTGATGCCACACACCTCAGTAATGGAGGAGGTTACTGGGGTGCATGAAGGATAACCAAACCCGTTGAGTAATTCTCACATAGAACCAGAGCACAGCGCAGATTTATCCTGCAAGAAGTGGGATTTATTTCATACGGTACGGGAACAGTTCCCCAGAAGAAAACAGCAATGGGGGGGAAGCCAAGAGCAATGAGACCCCCCTGCACCTTCCCCCGACCGCTCCCCCCCCTTTTCCTTTTTGGGTAAAATAAAGGTCATTGCTCCGGTTTTCTCCCTCCATTCGTTAACCCTTTAACAAACAAAAAAAAAAAAATTTTAGTTAAATTTTCCCCTCCTCCCCTTCCCAAAATGTCAAAACCCCATTTTTTTTTTTTCCCCCCTACAAGACCTTTAAGGGCTTTTTTTTTTTGGGGGGCAAGAGGGTACTTTTCCAGTGGTGTTTTTTCATATTACTATAGAATTTACGGGGAAAAACCGCCCCAAAATTCTAAGTGGGGCAAAATGTGAAAAAAAATGTTCTTGGGGCCTTTTTTTGTGGGACTTTTTTTTTTTCCCGGCTTTTCAATTTTTGGTAAATACAATGTTTATCTGTATTTTTACGGGTTTAAAACGCACCCGGAAAATTTCCCAAAACATTTTAGGGGTTTCCGTTTGTTTTTGTGCTAAAAAAAAAAAAAAATTTCCAATCATTTTTTTATTTTTAAAAATTTTGCGCCGGGCGCCATTTTGTGCGACCAATAACTTTTTTTCCCTTAAAATATGGACGTCAGTGGGGGCGGCATTTTTTGTGGGCGGGAAGGGGCACTTTTTAAATTGTTTAGCATTTGGGGGGAAATTCCCATGGGGGCTTTTTAGTTTCCACTTTTATTCCAATTTTTATGGGTCATGAAATGCCCAAAAAAAAAACCAAAGAAATTTTGGGGCGTTTGGTTTTTTCCTTTTCTTCTCGAAATTAAAGCGGGCCCGGGGAAAAAATGTTGTTATGTTTTTATAGTTTGGACTTTTTCGACGCGGCGATAAATATATGAAAACTTTTTTTTTTTTTTAAATTTGAAAAAGGGGGGGAAAAAGGGGGGTGATTAGAATTTTTAAATTTACTTTTTTTTTTTTTTTTTAAAATTTTAAAAAACTTTATTATTTTTTTTTTTTATTTTAACATTGGGCCCCCCTATGGCGCGATCTTAAATACAGCCTAATGCTTTTGGCTTTTGCAATCCCCGGGGTTTTAGGGGGGGTCCCAAGGGAATGGCGGTTTCCCCACTTCCGTTTGGGGGCCGGGAAAGTGGGGCAACGGGGGGGGGGATCCAGGGCGGGGTTTGGGGCCTTCCCAAAGGGACCCCCCCGGCTCCCAAATATTAGGCCTATCGGGACCCCAGCGATTCATTGCTTATGCCCCGATTGGGAAAAGGGAACAGTCGGGGCTCATGTTTTTAAATTTCTTTTTAGAAGCCGCGGCCCAAACCTTAGCCGGCCGGTTAAAGGGGTTTTGACAGAGCGGGGTGGCGGCCCCGACCCCCAAAACTGAAAAACCGCCGGGTGTTGGGCGGGGCAATTAAGCCACTACCACCCCGCCGGGCTGTGTAACAGGATGCGCTGCGATCCTGTCCCAAAAAAACTCCTTTTTTACACGATGATTCCCCATCATCCCTTTTTTGATCTCGGGAGGACTGTTATTCCATAGGGAAAATAAAGGGGCCCTTTGGATAAAGGCAGGGCCCGGGTGATGCGTCACCTTACACCCCCCCATTTAAATCTTCAGGGCTTTAAAACCAAGACCTCCCAAGACCAAGGCTAGCACCCTGGGTCCCCGGACACCCGCTTGTTTTGGTCTGGGGAAACACAGCGGGGGGTTTCTGACTCCTGACCCAAATTTTAAACCAGCAGAAAGGAGGGTGGGGGTTCGTAAAGCGTTTTTAAACGGGGGGGGAAACCCTTCTGGCCCCTTCTCGGGGTCCTTTGGGGTTTTCCCAAAGGTAAAAGCACGGGAAGACTGTCCTTTTAAACCCCAAGGGGACCAATAAACGGGAAACCCCCCTGATGAGAAATCCAAATTTTATCCGGGCTTCAAAGTTAAAGCCCTTCCAACCTGGAGACAAGAGAGGAAGCCCAGGGGAAAAGGACCGCCCACAATTTCCCACGGCTTTCCACAGGGAAAAGAACATAGGGGCAGTATTGTTGTAGTTATATTTTTGTTACATAGGGGCAGTTTTTATGGTAGTTTATATTCTTGTAAATGGGGGCAGGGGTTTTTGGTGGTTAATTCTTGTAAAGGGGACAGAAATTTTTGTAGTTATATTTTTGTAAATGGGAGGGCAGTTTTTATTAGTTTATTTTTCTTGTACATAGAGGGCAGTTTTATAGAGTTAAAATTTTTTGTACATAGGGGGGAAAGTATTTTTAGTATTTAAAATATTCTTTTTCATAGGGGGGCCCAGTATTATAGTGGTTATTTTTCTTGTACAAGGGCACCCATTATATTTGTTATTTTCTTGTACAAAAGGAGCAGTATTATATTTAAGGTTATTTTTTGGAAAATTTGGGGGAGTCTTATAGTAGTTATATTTTGTTAACCTTTAAAACGGGACCCCCCCAGAAAAAGGTTAATAGTAGTCATATTTTCTTGTACATAGGGAGCTTTTATTTTTGTAGTACATATTCTTGTACAAGGGGAAAGTATTATAGTGGGGTTATATTTTTTTGTAATAGAGGCAGTATTTTAGTGGGTTATTATTCTTGTACTTAGGGGGGCTGTTTTATAGTATTTTATATTCTTGTTCCTAGGGGGCGGGTAAGGAATAGCAGTTATTTTTCTTTTTTCCGGGGGGGCCGGGGTATTATACCCAGTTATATTTTTGGGGTCCCTTGGGGGAGCAGTATTATAGTATTTTTATTTTTTGTACATAGGGGGCAGTTTTTTTAGCAGTTATATTCTTGAATTTTAGGGGGCGGTATTATAGCATTTTTTATTTTTGGGAAACCTGGGGGGCAGTTATTATAGCATTTTATTTTTTGTCCCCTAGGGGGCAGTTTTGAGCATTTAAATATTCTTTTTACCGGGGGGGCAGTATTTTTTAGCAGTTATATTTTGTTCCCTTTGGGGGCTTTTATTATAGGCAGTTATATTCTTGTCCCTGGGGGGGCAGTATTTTAGGCGGGGTTAAAATTTGGAAACCTAGGGGGCAGTATTTGGGCAATTTAGTTTTTCTTGACCTAGGGGGGGGAGTATTTTTGACGGGTTTATAATTCTTGTCCCAAAAGGGAGCAGTATTAAAGTATTTTAAATTCTTGTAAAATTGGGGGGGGCGGGGTATTATACCCAGTTTATTCTTGTTAACCTGGGGGGCAGTATTATGGCAGTTAATATTTTGAAATAGGGGGCCAGTATTTTTAGCTTTTAAAATTCTTAAGGGGTTTTGGGGAAGGCGTCCAGGGCCCATTACTCTAAAAAGCCAATTTTTGAAAATTTGGATGTTTGGGGGGAGTTTAAAGGGTTAATTTTGGGCCAGCCATCCCCGATTCCACGTTTTTAAGGCCCCCTCGCAGGGGGCCCTAACTTCCGCGACTTCCCCCAGGTTTTCATTTTATGAATTTCCTCCACTAGCGCTAGAAGTTTTGTATTTCTTTTCATTTAAGGTAAAGAACCTTCTTTAAAACTTTTTACGCCCCCCCACCAGTGGCGCACAGGGACGTGTGGAGGCTGGAAAAACTGTTGTTGTGCCATCTGGATGAAAGCCCGGGCATGTCTTGGGTTTAGGGAAATCGGGTTTAAAATGAAAGGTTTTCCCCGGACCCCAAAAGGTCGGGTCCTTCGGGGCCCCAAAGGTGCCCCGGCAGGGGTAGGGGCCCGGTTTGCCCGTAAGCCACGGGGAAACATCGGTACTTGGGAAATTCCCTCTTGGGGGCTTTCCACTTCCCCCCTCCCCTCGCTCTTCAGCCGTGATATCTTTTGGGTTTCCCAAAATTTGGAAAATTTTTGCCGCGCCCCACCAAACCCAAGCCAAAAAAAAGGGAAGGTTGGACAAAAGACACACATGTTATAGGGGGGGGGCCAAAAGGAACTAGAGCAAATCATAAGAAAATTTGCCTCAACCCTACCCCCCAAGGTGGACGACAAACCCGGCCCCAAACCCTCCAGGAGCCCCTGTAGAGGTGGGTACGGGTGAGGGCACCATAAAAGCGTGCACAGAGGCCACCCCCAAACGTATGGTGAACACAGGCAGGGAAGGACTATAGGATCTGGGATGTGCTCAGGTTACGGGTTCACGCAGGGGAAGCTACCCCGATGGATAAATTAAAATTCATCATCCCCAAAATTTCCGGGCCCCCGGGGGGCCCCTTTGGGGTTACAGTTTCCCTTCAAGGCCTCCTTGCCCCCCCCGTCCCACCCTCCCTGTATCCGTGACCCCACCCCTTCAACACAGCCCTGAGTCCATGACCACGCCCTCCTCATAAAAGGAAGCCCTCCCCCTTTGGGCCCCCGCCCCTCCTCCTTACAGATGCAGCCCTGCCCCTCTGACCCCGCCCCTCCTCCTTACAGATGCAGCCCTGCCCCTCTGACCCCGCCCCTCCTCCTTACAGATGCAGCCCTGCCCCTCTGACCCCGCCCCTCCTCCTTAA
>JAODAL010032625.1:0-46691 GCA_025379985.1 Phyllomedusa bahiana | reverse complement strand
CTTTTTTTCCGCAGGGTTTTAAAAGGTGCAAAAAAAAATTTTTTTTATTAAAACCCCCCCAAAATTTTTAAATTAGGTTTTTTTTTGTTTCACTTTGGGGGCCAGCCCATTTGTTCCAAAAAACCCTTTTTTTTTAAACTCCAAAAATGGATACGGGAAAATTTTTTTCTTAGTCCCCGGGGCGGGTTTTTTTTTTATGGGGGGAAAAAAAACCCAGTTTTTTTTATCCCTTTACACAATTTATTGGGTTTTTTTGCACTTTTGGGGCACCCCCCCATTTTTTTGGTTTTAAAGGCCCCCCTTTTGGTATTAATTAAAAAAACAGAAATTTTTTTAAAAAAGCAGGTTATTTATTTGGTGCAAAAAAACCCCCCTTTTTTTTAAAAACCGTTAACAAATTTAAATTTTGTTTTCATTTTTGGCGAGCCAAGCTTTTTTTTTAAATTTTCCCCCTTTTGTACTCACTAGGAAACAGAACTTTTTATCCCCCGCAGGTGTATTTTATAGGTGAAAAAAAACCACGTTTTTTTATCCTTACACAATTAATTAGTTTTGTTCACTTTGGCGCGCCCCCCTTTTTTTTTAAAAGACCACTTTTTGTATAAATAGGAAATACAGTTTTTTTTTTTTATACCGCAGGTGAAAATTTGGGGTGAAAAAAACCCACTTTTTTTTTTGACACAATTTAAAATTAGGTTTTTTTTTACTTTGGGGGGCACCCCCCACTTTGTTTAAGACCCCATTTTTTTTTACTCCCAATGGGAAAAAACAAAATTTTTTTTCTGTCACCGCGGGTTGAAAATTTAAAATGGGTGAAAAAAAAAACACGTTTTATTTTTCCGAAAACACATTTAATTAGGTTTTTTCAAATTTTTTGGCCCCGGGCCATTTTTTTTTTTAAAAAGACCCATTTTTGTACTTTACATAGGGAAAATTTTTTCTATACCCCCCCAGGTGATTTTTATGGGGGGCCAAAAAAAAACCATTTTTTTAAATTATCCTTTCAAAATTTTTTATTTTAGGGTTTTGTTCCTTTTTGGCGACCCAGTTTTGTTCCAAAACACTTTTTTACTCACAATAGGAACAAAAAAAATTTTTTTTTTAGCCCCCCCCACCAGGTGAAAAATTTTTTTATAGGTAAAAAAAAAAAACCCACTTTTTTTTTTTTCCGTAAAATTTTAAAATTAGGTTTTTTCCCATTTTTTTTGGCGCACCCCCATTTTTTTTTTAAAAGCCCACTTTTTTACTAAAATAATACAGAAATTTTTTCTTTTTAAGCGGGGTGTATTTTGGGTTCAAAAAAACCATTTTTTTATTAAAAGTCCCAAAAAATTTAATTTGTTTTTTTTTTCACTTTGGCGCAGCCCAGTTTTTTCAAAACCCACTTTGTACTACAATGGGAAAACAAAAAATTTTCTTCACCGCAGGTTTTTATAGGTGCAAAAACCAAAACTTTTTTTCCCGAAAACCAATTTTTAATTGGTTTTTTTTTTTTTGGGGCAGCCAGTTTTTTTTTTTAAAACCCCCTTTGTATTTAATAGGATACAGAATTTTTTTTAGTAATGCGGTGTTTTTTTTAGGTAAAAAAAATAAACCCTTTTAAATTATCGTACACAATTTAATTTAATTTTTTTTTTCATTTGGCGCAGCCAAAATTTTTTTTTTAAAAGACCCACTTTGTACTCACAAAGGATACAGAACTTTTCTAGAACCGGGTGGTATTTAAGGTGCAAAAAAACCATTTTTTTTTTCCCCTACACAATTTAAAATAGGTTTTGTTCAATTTGGCGCAGCCCAGCTTTGTTCAGAAGACCCCACTTTGTACTAACAAAAGGATACAGAAAATTTCTAGTCACCACAGGTGTATTTTATGTTGCAACCAAACACATTTTTTATCCGTACACAATTTAATTATGTTTTTGGTTCACTTTTTGGCGAGGCCATTTTTGTTAAAAGGACCCATCTTGTACGGATATTACATACAGAAATATGGGATAGTAATTTGCAGGTGTATTTCACACTCAGGTGGATCATTTCATTAGGTATATTAGTTAGTCTCTTTTAATCTGGTTTCAATTGTCCTTTTCCGCCAGCAGCCTTAAGAGTTAAATGAACATATGTATAGCATATGGATTGTAATTAGGAACTGATATATAAGGAAGCTTTTTTTGAGTAGACGTTAGTTACAACTAAGGGTCGGAGACATGGCATGAATGCGTCAACTTCTCAACGTTTGGATGTTTTTAAAGTCATCTTTTTTCTTCTTATAATAAAGAGGTGTGCTTTTTCATCGTCTCATTTACGCCTCCTGGAATCTCCCGTCAAGAGGTGCTTGGGACTCTTTCATGTTGTTTGTCTAACATAAAAACACAGCCGGATCTTTGCTGTCCCTGGGGCACTTGTGAGGAAGGGAGAGCGGGGTTTTCCCCTAGTTGGAAGATCCCAGAGCGGACAGACGGACTCGTACAGCCTAGCGTCTATGGTGAGCACCACTCTATTTTCATTTGTTTGCATACGTATTTCATAGGTGCAAAAACCACCTATTATTAACAGTACACAATTTAATTCCGTGTTTTTTTCACCTTGGCGCAGCCAGCTTTGTTCAAAGACCCATCTTATGTACTTTATATTACCATTACAGGAAATTTGCTAGTAATTTGCAGGTGTATTTCATAGTGTGCAAAAACACCTTTTATTATCTGTATACATTTCAAATAGGAGTTTTTTTTTACTTTGGTGCGGGCCCCACTTTCTGTTCATAGAGCCCACTTGCTGTACTTATTAGAATACAGAAATTTTGTAGTTTATGTTGGTGTATTTCATTGGTGCAAAACCATCCGTTTGTTTTCAGTATCATTTCTTAATTGCTGTATATTGAACGTGGTGGCGGCCCTAGTTTTTTTCAATAGCACGTGTACGAACATTTATGTAGAAAAATTTTCATAGCAACTGTTCTCGTTTGGCATTGCCTACAAAAAAACCAATTCTCTTCGTGTTGTAACTTTTGAGTAGTTTTTATTGCGCCTCGTTGAATCTCAGTTTGGCACTTGATGATAGTTTGTTTGAAAACTATCAATTTCTAGTCCTACTGGGCAGTTTGTAAAATCCCTGGGACTGAAGGAAGAACACTGTTGATTATGTCTTACGGTTCTTCTCCTCCAGACGCATTTTCAAAGGTATTCGCTAGAAACATTTCTGTTTCTGAATCCTAGTTGACTGAAGGATATTAGAGGGATTTAAGACATAGCTGTGATCTGCCTCTTTAAATAAGAGACTTCAAAAAACATCTTCCATACCTCTCAAATTTTTATCTTTCTGAACATGGAGCGAATGCACGGTGTAAGCGAGCAAGAGGGGGGTAGGACATGGAGGTAAAGGTACGAGAGAAGGTTCGTCTCAGCTCCAGTGCTGGCGACAACACGCCTAGCCAGCGGATCGATTCGGTTGCTAGGGGACCGTAAGCCTTGTCATCGCTGGGTCACGCGGCCCTGTGAATTCAGTAGACGGAACTGCGTGTCGCCAATTTGTCATTCAGTGGTTATGCAACTGCATCCAGCAGTCTTGTACCTCCTTGTCCTCCCAGTAACGGGCCACAAATGTTGTCAATCAGATCATCGCATTCCGTCCAACATAGTGAAGGCAGCCAAATGTCAATTCGGTGTACCACCACTGTGGATAAGACCATTTCTGAAGACCTCTTTGATGACTAAATTGCGTTGGGGTCGAGAAAGCCATTTCCAAAGACCAAGAGGCCACAAAGTGGTTGATTTTGTATGCTCTGACGCACAGTTACTGATGACATCAGAGGAGCAGAAAGAGGCCTGTCAATCGCGCCAAAAAAATCCCAGGCGGTCGGCAACGCCTTGACAGTGCCTTTTGCTTGGAGCCCGCAGCTCCTGGATGCAGAACGTCAGGACGACCAGGTCAACTGTGTTGATATGGATTTGGATGGATCGACATTGCGGATCAAGTGGTCTTTTTAGCTGAATTTGCTTAAGCGAGCGCTTCCTCACTGGACCAGGTGGATGACAATGGGAGGTAGCTGAGTCTGTGTCAGTACGGGTCCTGCATTAAAAAAGGGAGAGACCGAGGTCGCAGAAGTAAGATGAGTGATTCGCCAGCCACGATCAGCGGAAACACCCGAGATCACTTATAGCAGGGTTCTTTTCCCAAGAGTCCTATGGTGGCATTTCAACGTGCCATAGAATAACCAGGCGTGTTGAAATTTAATATGTCTTGGGAGTACGTCCTCACACAGGTAGGAGCTGAGGACGGCCATCGCAATTGAGACCGACGCGCTGACTGGATTGACAAGAACCTTTGTAGCCAGGCATCAGGTGATTGCGGATAACGGTCGAAATCTGCTGGCCGCCCTTAAGGATCGGTAGGCTGGATGAACATCCCTTGCCTAGCAAATGTCTTGAACTGTCGTCCAGAAATTTCTAAAGCGCTATACCGGGTCTGGACTGCCTCGATGAGGAAGGCTCGTGGTCTGAGTTCGCACATCCGCGTTCGCACCCTGCCTTCATCCGCCTGGCTGCGTCTGCGCATCATGCTCGGCACTCCCCCTTCAACCGTCTCAATGTTGCGTGGAAAACCCTAGAATTTCCGACGTTCGAACATGACTCCAGTGATTGTCGGCAGCAGGCAATTGCCATTACACTGACGAACGTGAAAAATGGCCTGACAAGCAAGCGGTGCGGACCTCGGTGTGTTGAGCCACTGAGAGTGGAGTTGAGCAGGTGAAAGAGCCTTGCACCATCCCCCCCTTTGCCAGTTTTTTGAAGAAGCCACAAAATGGTCAGTGCGGACAATGCTCTTGTCAGATGAGCATTGTGTTGGGATTTTAGTTCTGGACGATCGTTTGGACACTCTGAAACAAACAGGTCCCGCCAGGACGGGAGGAGGAGACGGACACGATGCAGACACGGAGCCTTCTTTCCATCGAATCCACAAGGACCGAAAGTTTAACAATTTTATCGGTCTTCATTAGGCCAGTGGGTCGGGGTGGTGCAGGGCTAGTTGCACTAGCGGGGCATCAGATCTCTCAGGGGTGCATACATCTGAGGCAAGCCAGGGCTGGGTGAAGCTGTGCATAGGAGAAGCGGAGGAGGAGGAGGAGGTATTCTCTAGTCACCGACATTACGGACGTCCTGCCTTGGAAAGACGGCTTGGCACGCGTATCTGAGGCTAGGATGAAGATGAAGAAGAAATCAGTTTGATAGTGCCCCTCGACCCAGAGGCTTGGGAAAATCAAGGCATCCATCTCACATGAGTGCTTGGATGCTCCATTTCTCACCAACAGATCCTCGTACTTAAGGCCATCAAAATGCAACAAACAGTTCAATGGGTGGACCACCCTCCTGGATCCCGTTACAAAAACTCAGCCCTTTTCCTTCACCAAACCCAAATAGAGAGTAAAAATGCAGGACCAATGGAGACCTTGCTGATGGATCAACTGGAGATATATGGTTTGTCTGCTTCACATTCTTCTAAAATGTCCGGTGGAACAACGTCAGCGTGCGTGGACAGAGTAGGAGTGCCAAACGTAGACGCAGTGGCAGCAGCAGCAGGCAATGTGGCAGAAGCCTACTGGGTGACCTCTGGAATTCTTTATTACCCACCTCACCAACGCATGGTTTTTTTTTAAATGCAGGGCAACATACACACACAGAGACCAGCTTAAGATCTGGTGCCACAACTATCTGCGTCTCAACACCGATGTTTTTTGGATGTGTTACGGACCATTCGACTTCTGGGTATCCAAAAGGTTGAATGGCCAGAGCTCGCTCAGCCACGCCATAGAGGTGTTGTCCGGCCCAGCAGCCAGCGTCATATCTGAGCGGACCTCTGCACACTGGAGTAGTCATCACAGACAGCCGCATCCGGCTTTACCTCAAGATAAATGCTGGAATCGTTTGACTTTCATTAAGATGACATAATCAGGCTTCGGATCTCTGATGATGTTGTGGCCACAATGCCGAGGTCACGATTTTTTAGGGTTGCCGGTTCTATCTTCACATTCCTCTTCAAAACAGGAAAAGATCCTCTAGATAAAATGTTTTTTAAAAATGATCATTTCTCTCTGCAAATTTGTATTCTCAGTTCCAAAAGATCATTTTGCTGGTTTTGCGTGTGAGGAAGACTGTAAAAGACTCCAGGTTTCATGACTAAACCGTACTTCCACATTTACTGATTTATCTTTAGAATTTTTCAACACATGCGTCAGTGGCTTTGGAGTCATGTTGCTGTGAGATATACGGCTATCAATTCATTAAGTTCCTTTGAACAGATAAATGAGGCTTCTAAGTGGCATTTCTCCATCACAATTTTTAATGTGCTAGTGAAGTCATATTTTTAAATTTTTTGGGAGGTTCATTGGTTTGCTGTGAGATACAACTATTATCAGGGTCCTTTGGATACTGAATTGTGGTCTTTTAAGTGGCATTTCTCCCTTCAACAATTTTTAACAGTAAGCTGAAAAGTCTATTTTTATAATTTTTTTTGGGGTCATTTGCTGCTTTGAATATGCAGAATATACTATCTGGTCCTATTCTAAATGTTCTAACAGACATTTTGTCTTCAAATTGTCGAAAGTGGCTCAAGGGTCATGTTTTGAATTTTTGGGGCATTTTGCTGTGAATGCAGGCTAATATACCAGGTCCTATTCTAAAATAATGTGGTTTCTAACAGTCATTTTTCTTCACATAAATTGTCACCAAGTGGCTCATGGAATACTATTTTTTGAATTTTTGGGGCATTTTGCTGTGAAATGGCAGCTATACAACAGGGCCTATTCTAAATAAATTCGTGGTTTACTTATCTGACATTTGTTCTTCACTCAATTGTCAAAAGTGGCTCACGGGTGATGGTGCTGTCAAAAAACTGGAGATTAAGGTAGGACACTGTTAATGGACTCATAATGCAAAATTGACTTGTTTTTGCAAGGTCTATTAAATAGGCAGCAATTCCTGTAGTGAGACAAAACCCATTTAAATACAATTAAAAAAGAGAACACTACGACAAGGTGGGATTCCATCCTATTTTTAGAAAATGTGTTTTCTAGAATTTAAAACTACTAATAAAAACTTGCATGTAAAAAATAGCTGATACAAAATATTCGTTGAATTGTAAAGGGAGGTACAGGAAGACTTGAACGATGTTAGGTTTACCCAGGAAGGTATAGTCAATGTCCAGATTCAAATAAAATGGTGGTTGAAAGACTCCTTTTTCCAGGCTAGTTTTTTAGTCCTGGGGGATCATGCAGGGTTTGGGCTCATGCAGTGGGCTAGGACAGGTATAGTAAATGTCCATTTCAACTAAAATGGTGGATTAATGACTCCTTTTTCCGGCACTTTTTTAATCTGTGGGTCATACAGGATTAATGGTCATACTGTTGGTACAGAACAGGTATAGTCAATTGTCCAGTTCAACTAAAATGTGGTGGTTGAAATGATCTCCTTGTATTCACGGCACTTTTAAATCTGGGGGGTCATGCGGTTTGATGGGCTTCATGCTGTGGCCCAGTGAATGGTTATATGTACAATGTCCAGTTCAAACTAAAATGGTGGTTGAAAGACTCCTTTTTCGGGCACACTTTTTAAATACTGTGGATCTACAGGTTTATATGGTCAAACTGCGGTCAAGGACAGGCATAGTCAATGTCACAGTTCTACTATATGGTGGTTCAAAGACTCTCCTATTTCTGGCACTTTTTAATCTGTGGGTAATGCAGGTTTAAGGAGTCATGCTGCGGTCCAGGACAGATAAGTCAATGTCTAGTTCAACTAAAAATGGTGGTTTTAAAAAGACTAATTTTTCGGCACTTTTTTTAATCTGTGGGTCAGATAGGTTTAAGGTATGCTGCGTCTGCCAGGACAGGGCATAGTCAATGTCCGTTCAAGTAAAATGATGGTTTCAAATAATAACTGCCTTCTGGCACTTTTTAATTATGTGGGTCTGTATAGGTTTAAGGGTCGCATGCTGTGGTACAAGACAGGGATAGTAAATGGTCTGTGATATTTTTTTCTGTGGCTTTTATAACCTAAGTGTGTTGCCCTAAGATGTAGCACGTATCCATTTGATCTGTTGTGGATGTTTAATTCCAGCCTTCTCCAGCCCTGTTTGGGTGTAAGAATGAAGGTGTTGTTGCTCTCCCATAGATTTTTAAAAGGGTCATCGCGATAATCTATTACACTATCGAAATTTTTTTGAAATTGCCGAACGACTATCACCCCATGACGATGTCAAGTAATCGTTATCACAAAACAAGACCAAACCCTTATAATAATAAGGGAAATCATTTTTGGAAGAAGACTTACTTTAGACAGATATTGTACATGTAGCATTTCTGCATACAAGACTGAGGAAAGGAATCAGTCTTTTCTATAATTTTTTCTTCTTTTGGAAGCACTCCAGGCTTTGGCAAAAAACGCAACATAAAGAGCTCAGCCTATTTTCCTCTATTTGCTATAAAGTACCCCTTAGAGGGGCATACCTGTTTCAGCAAAAAAAATGCCTTCACTACCACTAGAAGTAAACAACAAAGGTTCCTATCTAATGATAGGAAGCAGAAAAAGCAGCCAGTCACATGCCACTCCCTTGACATTAACTCTTGGGAAGTAAATGGTGTAGTATTGTCATAGAAATGACAGGTGACCACTGAAGCCACTAATTGTCTGCAATGGTGACACTGACCAGAGAACAATGAATAAACAAAACAGAGGGGACACTGCCGACACCTTCAACGGCAATGGAGTTCTTTCATTTTTGCTCAGGACATCACACAATATAGGTATGAATTTTTATACAAGGTCAGAATTCTTAGTTCTGGTCACATAATGGGATTGGAATGATGGAATTTGTGAGGTTTTCCGAAGTTGTCACATCTTAAGGTTTCAAGACAACAATTGTTGGTTTATCTTTGGCTACTATGGTACCTTATTGTGACAGATTTTTTCTAATCACATCGACAAGATGAGAGATGCATTAAGGAGTCTGTCTTACTAACTGGAAACTGGCATTTATTTTAAAAGCAAAGTCTACTACAGTATAAAGTGGTTAGAAGCAAGGAATTTTTCCCTAAAATGAGGACAATTGGCTTCTACCTCATTGTTTTTTTTTGCCTTCCTCTGGATCAACACCTTAGCACAACAGGCTGAACTGGATGGACGTCTCGTCTTTTTTCGGCCTTACAAACTATGAAACTATGAAATTTCTGGTACAAAAAATCTAATGTATATAATTTCAAAAGGTAAATCCCCCTTAAAATTGGAATTTTGCATTGCATTTAGAATTTCAGGATACCAAGTGAGTAATGTTCATGCTGCACTGTTTGCTATGCAAAAGCCTGGATTATGCTCAAATCACTACATACTCTAACAGCAGCCTGTGGAAGATGGGGGGTGGGAGGGGAGGGTTGTGTGACCTGTGTAGATAGATTTCCAGTAGTATCCAATATACCCATCTAGTGATAAATCCAACATTGTTACCTGCACTGAGTCCAGGGGTTTAAAAAACACCAAAATCCTCCAGTCGAGGCTGACAAGGACAATCCTCTGAATCAATTATCTCATTTACTTATTACATTTTGGTAGCAGAGGATAAAGAAGATTTTCTCTAACCTACATTACTTACAACAGGAAAACATTGTCTCTTGTCTCTTCCATAGTCGACTGGTTCAGCGTGGGAGTTGTCATCTGGTTCTAGTTACTTCATAGGATGGGTTAAGTTGCCTTAGCTATAGTTTGGATGTGATTTGTGGCTCAAGATTACTGGCTCTAGATTTCTTTACCAGTTTGATTCTACTCCTGTAAAATGATAGGGGCAATGTATTTCTGCCAATTTGAAGATAAGGCAAAGAAAAACATGTAGGTGGCATAGGGTATAAGCTTAAAGCGCTTACCTTACCTACCATAATAAAAAAAAAACAAGTGTTCATGAAAGAGTTAATGCACATTTAATTAATTTTGTCTCTTTGAGATACTTAAAAACCTATTATTTTGCTGTTTATATGCAGATCACTATATTTTAGTGGGATTAATACAGATATGATTCCTAGCTGGCTTAACATGAAAGAGAAAACTATAGTCAGCTATTGGCAAAGAAAACAATTTTTCCAAAGAAGGTTTTTATTTTTTTAAATAGGGGCTGTCCAAGGAGATAGATGTTTAAAAAGGCCATTTTTGGGGTTTTTGGGGGGCCCTTTTTCCCTTTGTAAAAAGGGAACTAGTACTGATTTGAAAAAAAATCTTTTAATGCTGAGCCAGATGGCAAAGGAACCCAGTGTTACATATTATATGACTTTCACTTGAAATAAATAAAATTAAATGGGGTTTTTTTGATTTTTTTTTCTTTGCAGGCATTAATAAACCCGGTAAAGGACTTTAGATGTATTTTTTTTATGTATAGGGGCCCTTAAATATCAATTTAATGGAAAAAACCCCAAGAATCCAGGGTTATTGATCCCTTCTCCACAATTTAGTTTTAGCTCTGTGTTTCATTTTCACTTTTTATCATTATTTTAGGCAGTACCTCGGGAATTTAAAACGTTTTTTTGGGTTGGGGAAATTTATGGAAAAAAAGTTTTAAATTGCTGTGTTTTACCCCCGAAACAAAATTAAATTTAGTTTTGGGATTTGCTAGCCCCGTCACCCCTGCCCCTTTTGCTTTCCTCAATGAAAGAATCCCATGGACCATTATTTTGTCTCCAAGAGTACAATTAAAATGACATGGGCATGAATATCTTAAGTCTATTTCCCTCTGGCAAACTGTCCATTCCACAGTGTAGAGATGGAGCACATAATTGTTTTATGTTGCCTGAAATACATCTCACAAAATATATGAAATATTAAAATAAAAGATCAGAGACACATAAAACATTCATGCATAAAAACTATTGAAATTGATAATAACTTGAATGACTAAAGGCATTGTGAAGCTAAATGCAATTTAGGACTAAATATTAAAAGATGTAAACATAATTGAGTTTTTATTGTACGTTTTCAAGAGGGTCTGTTTAGGAAAATTGCTTCATTTAATCATTTCTTTTGATGTTGGGGGATAATTCAATTTATAAC
Source organism: Phyllomedusa bahiana (assembly GCA_025379985.1). NCBI lineage: Eukaryota > Metazoa > Chordata > Amphibia > Anura > Hylidae > Phyllomedusa > Phyllomedusa bahiana. The sequence goes on along the minus strand of JAODAL010032625.1, from coordinate 35,613 downwards.
TATGGAAGTGCATAATACCATTAGGAATCCATATAAAAATATATAATAAATTGCTACTACCTTGTTACATTGAACATCAGCTTGGTTTTGTTCACTACAAAACAAGACAAACTTCTCTTTTTTGTATTACACCAGATCTGTAGTATTGAAGTAGGTTTGCCATATCAGTGGATTCGTAGGTTCCACCCTCAATCTAGATAGGATATGTGCATGTCCACATTTAATTATGTAAAAAAATAAATGGGTTAGACTAAGCTTTAGAGGTTCCCAAAAAATATATATATATAGAGTAAAAAAAAGTTTTATTACTTTTACACAATAGAAGCGAGTTTTATAAAAAGTTGCGTTTTTAAGTTGTCGTATTCTGACAGCCATAGCTTTCTTAATTTTTTGCATATGGAGTGCTTGTGGGTTGTTTTTTAAGAGATGAGTTGATGTTTGTATTAGTCATTACGGGGGGCATATGATGCTTTGATCACCTTTTTATTATCGGTTATGTGAAGAATTTTGTACAAAAACGCCAGCATCCTAGGTTGTGTTTTTTATTTTTATTTTTTCACAACCCTTCCATCCGTTATGTCCTTGTAACAGGCACAGCTAGGAATAGATGCTGGCAGAGCTGAAGTGTCAGTCACTGCTGTAAAACCTTCTGCACAAGAAGTGGAAAGCTGTAAAGAGTGAAAACAGCAAGATGTTAAAATTCCTTTAAGTAGACAGAAGAGAGAAATTATTAGCAATTCACCCGAAGCCATGTCTGGGTCTAACTAATAAAAGAGCTGTTTCGTGTGTAAGGAGGTTTATCCTTTCTACACATTATGGTGTTTTACTTTCTACTGAAGTGTATCTAATGTCGTCCTTATACGGTACCTTGTGACTATGCATGGGATCATGCTAGAAAGTCTTCTTCGAGTTATGCTCCTATTTCTTGGACTCTAATCTCTATACACAGGAGAGACTCTTAAGGTATCATCTCTCTTTCCATACATTAAGTAGGGTTGCCATTCAAAGTAAATAGAAGTTTCTACCAGTTTTTTCTAGATCATCTTTAGTTGTAATAAATAGATTACATCAAAACACCTTCTTGGATTGATGTGTAACAGTTTTGGAAATAATCCTTTGTTTACTTTTCATTTCTATATCAACATTTTATACAGAGACATTTCTCTATGGAAATAAATACTAAAGAACTACCTGTCCCGCTTTTCTCATGGGATGTTCTATAATCATCTAAGCTGTATACATGAGAGAGACCCCAAGTGCTTGATTCTATATTTGACGTGTTCTTATAACCACTGTAACCTCATATTTCTATACACATGGTGATTCATTGTGATCTATTGTTATCTAAATATAATAGATGTTACTCTTTGAAACAAGATATTTTAGCAGCATACAAATGTCCCTGTAGCACTGGATGTCAGGGGAACAACTGTTAAACACATTCTCAAGGAAAGTATGGTATGGATTTTTTAAAAATGATTACTTTGTTAGCTACAGTAGCAGCCAAAGTAGTCACAGTAACAGCCGATGAAAAGAATACTTCACCTAGTGGGAACGTGTCATGAACCTTTAATCTCATAATTAGTGTTGAGCGATTGCATTGGCTATCGAGATCGATCGTTAGTCGATAGTCGGCCGCTATCGGCAGATAAGGTTTTTCGTTTTTTTGATAGTGAGCATTCGATTATGCGAGACTACCATTGAGAAAGTCTATGGGAGGAGCAACAACACCTTCATTATTACACCCAAACAACTGCTGGAGAAGCTGAAATTAACATCCTCAACAGGTCAATAATGGATACGTCCTTACATCCTTAGGCCAACACACTTAGGTTATAAAAAGTCACAGAAAAAAGTCACAGAACCATTTACTATCCCTGTCTTGTACCACACAGCCGACCCTTAAACCTGCTTCACCCACAAAATTAATAAGTGCCAGGAAGGGCAGTATGATTTGAACCATCATTTTACTTGAACTGGACTTTGAATATCCCCTTGTCCTGGAACGCAGCCCCAATTGGAAAGGCCCCCAAACCTGCATGTCCCCCACATTTAAAAAGTGACGGAAAAAGGAGTCTTTCAACCACCATTTTAGTTACACAGGACATGGACCTATCACCTGTCCCTGGGCCACAGCATGAGCCCCAATGATGGCCCACATTTAAAAGTGACGGAAAAAGGTAGTCTTTCAAACCCATTTAGTTTCACTGGACACATTGACTATACCTGTCTGGGCTCACGCATGAGCCCAAACCCTGCATGACCACATTTAAAAAGTGACGGAAAAGAGGTCTTTCAACACATTTTAGTTTCATGGACATTGACTATACTGTCCTGGGCCACAGCATGAGCCCCAACTGACATGACCCCACATTTTAAATGTGCCGGAAAAAAGGAGTTCTTTAAACCACCTATTTTCTCCCAGTTTCACTGGACATTGACTATACCTGTCCTGGGCCACAAGCATGAGCCCCAAACCTGCATGACCCCCACATTAAAATGCTGGAAAGAAGGAAGTCTTTCAACCCACATTTTAGTTTCAACTGGACATTGAACTATACCTGTCCTGGGCCAACAGCATGAGCCCAAACCTGCATGTCCCCCCAACGCATTTAAAAAAGTTGAGGAAAAAAGGGTCTTTCAATCACCATTTTAGTTTCACTGGACATTGACTATACCTGTCCATGGGCCACAGATGAGCCCCAAACTGCATGACCCCCGTACATTTAAAAAGTGCCGGAAAAAGGAGTCTTTCAACCCTCCATTTAGTTTCACTGGACAATTGACTATACCTGTCCTGGGCCACAGCATGTGCCCCAAAACCTGCATGACCCCACATTTAAAAAGTGCCGGAAAAAGGAGTCTTTCATCCACCATTTTAGTTTCACTGGACATTTGACTATACCTGTCCTGGGCCACGCATGAGCCCAAACCTGCAGTGACCCCCACATTTAAAAGTGCCGGAAAAATAGGAGTCTTTCAACCACCATTTTTAGTTTCATGGACATTGAATATACCTGTCCTGGGCCCCACGCAGACCCAGGGCCGGGAGTTTGTTACAGTGGGTTGCGGTGGAAAGCCCAGGCTGGCGTCCGTCATCTATTTAAACACGCAGGTTAAAATTGCCCTGTGAATGACCGCGAGCTAACGAAAAGCTGTAGTGCTGAAGCAGAGTGCGGAAGCGGAGTGAGTGTGAGAACTTCCAGCCTTCTCTGTACACTAGTAATAACTGGGTAGCGCTGTTGCCCCTCCGTATGAGTGTGGGACCTATTGAGCTTCACTGGAAATACTGGTGGTTAAACGCTCCTGTTACACCCATGGTGCCCTTTATCTTGGCATTCTTTTTCTCATTTTTACTCATCGTTGCTGGAGGGAAATGGTTCTCTGTAATTGTCTCTGTCTGTGCTCCTCCATCACTACATGTTCTTATGAACAATCCCTACATCTGTGTTCACAAGTTTTCCTGTACTCCTTGTACAATTCAGAGGACATTTTTTTAACAGCTATTTTGTACATTGCAAGTTCTTTTTAGTACTTTAAATTCTAGAAAACACATGTTTAAATAGGATGCAAGTCTTTTGGATTGAATCCCACCATGTCTTTGTTTCTCTTTTTTCATTGTATTAATGGTTGTCTCAATTACAGGGATGATAGCTATGTTAAAGATCTTTGCAAAAACCAAGTCATTTTGCAATATGTGTCATTAACAGTGTCCTACCTATTACTGTTTTGATAGCACCATCACCCTGAGCCAATCTTGACAAATTGTGCAGAACAAATGTCTGTTTAGAAAAAATTTTTAGAAGAATAGGGACTTAGTATAGCTGCATGTTACACAGCAAAATGCCCCCAAAAATTCAAAGCAATGACCCTTGAGCCCACTTTGGTCAAGTGAAGAACAAATGTCTGTTGAAAATCCATTTTTAGAATAGGACCTGTAGTATAGCTGCATGTCATAGCAAAATGCCCCAAAAAATTCAAAGCATGCCTTGAAGCCACTTTGGTCAATTGTGAAGGAACAAATGTCTGTTTAGAAACAACTTTTTAGAATAGGACCTGTAGTATGCTGCATGTCACAGCAAAATGCCCCCAAAAATTCAAAGCATGACCCATTGAGCCACATTTGGTTCAATTCGTGAATGAAGAATCTAATGTACTGTTTGAAAACAACATTTTTTTATAATGGATCTGTGTATTGCTGCATTTCAAAGCAGCAGACCCAAAAAATTATAAAAAAGACTTCTCAGCCACTTGTTTAAAAATTGTGAGGGAGTAATGCCATCTTAGAAGCCCAACATTTCTATTCCAAAGGACCATAATTATAGCTGTATCTACAGGCATACATGAACCCCAAAAAAAAAAATTATAAAATATGACTTCTCAGCCACTATTAAAATTGTGGAGGGAGTAATATGCGCACTAGAAGTCACATTCTCTGTTCCAAAAGGCACTCCATGATTATTGCTGTATCCTCACAGCTACCATGACCTCAAACCATTGACAATGCGAAAACTTCTTAAGATAAAGTGACGTAAATGGAATACTGGTGTTGTCATGAAAACTTGTGGCTTTTTACAGTCTCCTCACAGCAAAACCATCAAAATGAACTGTTGGAAAAAGAGAATAAAATTTGCAGAGTAAAGAATATGATCATTTTAAAAAAAAGTTTTCAAGAGGACAATTTCTGTTTGAAAAGGAAGACTGTGAAGTAGACCGGCAACTATATCGGTGAACTCGGCAATTGGGGCCACAACAATCATCAGAGTTCAGCCTGTATTCATCTTGATGAAGTATACGATCCACATTATCTGTGGAAGGCCGGATGCGTTTGTCTGTAATGATCCCTCAGCTGTGCTGAAGGTCACTCGCTCAGATATGCGCTGGCTCTGGGCAGGACACACCTCTATGGCGTGACGAGCCACAGCTCGGGCCCATTGTCCTTTTTGGATACCAGAAGTCTATTGGTCCGGAAACATGCAAAAACACCGGTGTGAGACGCAGATAGTCGTGCACCATGATCTTAAGTGATCTCTGTTGTGTGGATGTGTGCCCTGCATTGCATGCGTTGGTCGAGGTGGTAAACAAAGATTGCCTGAGGTCATCCTCACCCATTTGGCTTCTGGCCACCTTGCCTGCTGCTGCCGCTTACGCCCTACTTGGCCAATCCACTGCTGTTCACGTCACGCTGATGTGTTCCAACCCGTGACATTTGGGGAACGTGATGCAGAAGCAACAGATGGTCTCCAGTTGATCTATCCGCAAGCAGGTCTAGACATTTCTGCATTTTTTAATCTCTATTTGGGTGGGTGGAAGGAAAGTGCTGATTTTTGTTTCTGTACCGGGGATTCGGAGGGTGGCCCACCCAGTAACTGTTGTTCATTTTGATGGCCTTAATGCGAGGGATTCATGTTGGAGGAAAGGGAGCATCCATGCCACTCTTGTGAGAGATGGACTTGATTTCCACAAGCCTCATGGGCGAAGGGGCACTAGCAAAATGATATTCCTCATCTTCCTTCCTCACTAACTCAAATTCGCGCCATCCTCTTTCCAAGGCAGGGACGTCTCTGGTAAACATCGGTGTTGGCAATACTCCTCTCACATCCTCCTCCGCTGCCTCCGGCACAGCTTCAACACAGCCTGGCTTGCCTGAGTATGATGCACCTCCTGAGAGCTGTTGCGCCACCTTGCACTAGCTCTGGACCCCGTAACCACTGGCCAATGAAGACGATGAAATGTGAACTGTCGGGCCTCCTTGTGGATTTGACGAGGGATAAGAGGATCTCCGTGGATGTCGCATCTGTGTCCGTACTCCTCATCCGTCGCTGGCTGGGACCCTGTTGTTCAGAGGTACAACGATAGTTCTGAACTAAGATCCACCACAATGTCTCTTCGCTGACAAACGGAGCATTGTCCGCACTGACCATTTTGGTGGCTTCTTTTCACAAAATGGCAAAGGATGCGTGCAGAGCTCATTTCACACTGCCTCAATCTCGGTGGTTCAAAACACGAGGTCCGTACCGCTGCTTGTCAGGCCATGTGTCAATTTCGTATGCGTAAATCGGCATTGCGCTGCCTGCCACAATCGCTAGTGTAGCATGTGGGGGAGTGGAATTCCAGCTTGTTGCCATCGGTAACAAATGGACGGTTGACGGGAGAGACGCAGCTGAAGACTGCAACTGCAGCCAGGCGGGATGAAGCAGGGTAGGGCGCAACGGCGGAAGTGCGAAATCAGACCTCGAGCCTCTTCAGCAGGCAGTCCAGACCCGGGGTAGCTCTTTAGACATTTTGGACGACAAGGTTCATGCATGTGCAGGCAAGGAGATGTGCTCCAGCTACCGATCTTAGGGCTGGCAAGCAGATATCGCCCGTGTATAGCACACCACATTGCCTGCACAAGGTTCTTGTCACCAGCCAGGCGCTCAGGGTCTCGTTGATTAGAGCGTCCACAAAGCTCCTGACCTGTGTGGGTGGCGGTCTTCAAGGCAGATTAATTTTCACATGGCCTGGTATTGTGTCTCTGGGACGTCGAATGCTCACAGAGGTCCTTGGGGGAAAGAGCCTGCACCAGCCCTGCAGTTTGTTGAAGAGCGTAGTTGCGCCGAGCCTGAGGTGCCACCGTCACCCCACAGAGAATACACCCTGATCACCCAGTGATGCTAGTCACTGAGATTTAGCGCCTTGGCCGTGTGCTTATAGTCCATGTGTCGGTGAGTGAGTTGGACTTTACGAGACACTGATGCAGACAACGAGCTTGAATTTTTAGATGACACGTGGTGGCCAGGGCAAGCGGGACCGGCTTTTCTGGCAAAGAAACTGCCTGCTCGGCATCTGGTATAGGGGGCTAGGCGAGGGGCCATGACGGTGGCGGGTAACACATCTGTGTCCACCGACGGAAAAGGCAACATTTCCCAAGGCAAAAGCTGGCAATGCCGACATTCAGGCTTTTGGCTTTTGGGATGGTTTGGTGGAGGTTTAAAGTGTTTCTTCTGTTCCCAAACCTGGAAGACAGAGGCTGGCCTGCTTGGAGGTATGGTCGTGTACGGCGTGCAGGTCGTCAAACTGGGGAAGGAGAAGGGGTAGGATGGGTCTCCTGGTTAGGTGCTGGTGAGTACTTCGGGCGATCGTGATTGTTTGGAGCTGTAAAGGGAGGCTGATCCCTGATATGACTCTGCAGAGACTTGGGCCAGCGGAGGATAAGCTTGGTGGTGGCGGAGGAGGAGGAGGCGGAGACAGAGGGTTGTGACAGTGGATGGAGGACCAGGGCGATCGGTCTGCCCTTTTTTGCCACGTGTTCCCTCCATTTCAACTCACTGCATTCGCTGCATTGACTAGACATGTTGGTGGTGGTTAACCACTTAAGGTTCTTGACCTCTAACTTATGCGTTTACGGCAAAGGCGGCCTATGGACATGCTGGGAGAATCAGAGGCTTGTCAAAGAAGGCCCAGGCTGAGAGGTCCTGGACCTTTTTGATCGGCGATAAAGCGAGGAGAGCGGGGTTTTGCGCTGTCCGTGGTGGCGGAATTCATATCAGGGACTTCTGGCGACCGCCCTCTCCCTTTCTTGTGGCGGGGACACGTATATGGACACTACCCCTATCTGTCTTCCCTCCTCGTCCACTGATGAAGCGCTCGCATAGCAAATTCTGCGGAGGAAAAGACCAGGCATGGATCCGCCAATGTCGTCATCATCATCATTCATCAAACACAGGTGACTTGGTCGTCCTGACTTTCTGCATCCAGAAGCTGCGGCTACAAGCACGTGCAATGCCTAAGAGTTGCCGACCCGCCGGGATTTTTGCCGGAATTGACCGGCTTCTCGTTCACCATCCTATGTAGGCTTCACGTATCTGGCGGCAGTAGAGCAGACTAAAATCATCCTTTGATCTTTTAACATGCCTGCTCTGACCCCAACCGCATTTGTCATCAAAGAGGTCTTAGACAATGGATTTTCCCACAGTGGTGGGTACACGAGTTGTCATTTGGAATGATGCTTATGTTGGTCGGATTGATGATGATGCTGATGACGACATTTGTGGCCGGACTGCGGCAGGACGAGGAGGTAGACTGCTAGATCAGGTTGCATTAACCTCTGAAGGGACAGATGGCGACGATTGTTCGTACTTAGAGTTCACAGGGCCCTCCTGACCCCAGCGATGTACAGGACCTGACGGTCTGCAAACTGACGATCGCTGGCGATGCGTGTTGTACGCAAGCACTGGAAGGAGCACCTGTCTCTCGTACCCTCTTCCTCCATGTGCTACCCCCTCTGGCTTCGCTTACCACCTGCATTTAGGCTCATGTCCAGAAATATAAAAATTTGAGAACGGTATGGGAATTAGTTTTGGAAAGTTCTCTTATTAAAGACGGCAAATCACAGCTATCTCATAATCACCTCTAATCAAAACAAAATTTAGCTGGATCAAATTTAACATGCAGGTGTATATCAACAAATCTGACCTAGGCAAATTCAAAAAACAGTATCTGTTATGTTTGTATAATAAATGAGTATTTTTTGACACCTTTCAATTCACTGTGGTGAATATAGAATTGCTGTTTTAAACGATATTACGTAGATGCTGCGTCAATGAACAAGTACTGGGTGCGCAAAAGTCAAAAAACGACGTAACTGTTATTGTTTTCGATAATACACGGTATTTTTTGCACCTTTCATTCACCTGTGAATTTAGAATTGCTGTTTTAATATTTACGTAGATGCTGGGTTTACGTCAATGAACAGTACTGGGTGCGCCAAAAAAGTCAAAAAACAAGTAACTGTTATGTTTTGATATAATAAACGTGTATTTTTTGCACCCTTTCAATTTCATCCTGTGGTGAATATAGAATTGATGTTTAAGATTTACGTAGATGCTGCGTCAATGAACAGTACTGGTGCGCAAAAGTCAAAAACACGTACTGTTATGTTTTGATATAATAGACTGTATTTTTTGACTTTTCAATTCACCTGTGGTGAATATAGAATTGCTGTTTTAAGATTTACGTAGATGCTGCGTCAATGAACAGTACTGGGTGCGCAAAAGTCAAAAAACACGTATCTGTTATGTTTTCGTATAATACACGGTATTTTTTGAACCTTTCAATTCACCTGTGGTGAATACTATAGATATAGAATTGCTGTTTTAAGATTTACGTAGAGCTGCCGTCAATGAACAGTACTGGGTGACGCAAAAGCAAAAACTCGTATCTGTTATGTTTTCGTTATATTAAACGGTATTTTTTGCACACCTTTTTAAATTCACCTGTGTGTATATAGGCATCTGCTGTTTTAAGATTTACGTAGATGCTGCGTACGTCAATGAACAGTACTTGGGTGCGCAAAAGTCAAAAAACACGTAACTGTTATGTTTGATAAAATAAACTGTATTTTTTGTCCTTTTCTATTCACCTGTGGTGAATATAGAATTGCTGTTTTAAGATTTACGTAGACTGCTGCGTCCATGAACAGTACTGGAGTGCGCAAAAGTCAAAAAACACGTATCTGTTATGTTTTTCGTATAATACAGGATATTTTTTTTTTTTTTGCAACTGTTTCAATTTCACCTGTGGTGAATTATGGAATTGCTGTTTTTAGATTTACGTAGATAGCTGCGTTCAAATGACACACAGTACTGGCGTGCGCACAAGTCAAAAGACACGTAACTGTTATGTTTTGATATTATAAACTGTTTTTTTTTGCACCTTTCAATTCACCTGTGGTGAATATGAATTGCTGTTAAGATTTACGTAGATGCTGCGTCAATGAACAGTAATGGGTTTTATTTTATAGGTGCGCAAAGTCAAAAAATAACGTAACTGTTATGTTTTGATATAATAAACTGTATTTTTGAACCTTTTAAACTTCACCTGTGGTGATAATAGATTGCCTGTTTTAAGATTTACGTAGATGCTGCGTCACAATGAACAGTACCTCGGAGTGCGCAAAAACTCAAAAACACACGTGAACTGTTCTGTATTGATATAATAAACACTGTATTTTTTGCTCCTTACAATTCACCAGTGGTGAATATAGAATTGATGGTTTTTAAGATTTAGTAGAAGCTGAGTCAATGACAGTACTGGGTGCAGTAATAGCAAAAGTCAAAAAACACGTATCTGTTATGTTTTCGGGTATTAATACACGGTATTTTTGCACTTTCAATTCTCCTGGGTGAATATAGAAGAATTGCTGTTTTAAGATTTACGGTAGATGCTGCGGTCAATGGAACTGTATGGGTGCGCAAAAGTCAAAAAAACACGTAACGTGATGTTTTTGTACGTTACACGGTTATTTTTTGGAAAAACAACCTGTGCTGAGTGCTGACGACAAGATTGCTGGATTGTAATTTAGTGCTAAGGTTTGAAATATTAAACTGCACAAGGGGGTGTAACTTGGGTAAAATTGATACACCTATCTGAAATTGTAATACTGATAATAAAGTGAGTTTTGCAGCTAACCAAAGAGACTGCAGTTATCTAGAAATGATGTTTATCCATATATAAGTTAAGAATGCCCAATATCCAGGAATACTTCAATAGAAATCTGTTAATAATAAAAGATATTCATACAAGTATCTACACTAAGTCTTGGTGAACTTTATCCAATGTTTACCTTATTGATAGAGCTTGTTGTGTTCTCGCCCGCGGGGGCACACCCACCCCCGCTCCCTGCGCCGTGACTTTATCACCGTAGAAGCTGCTTTAAAAATTCTCTAGCTATACTTCATAAATTGTTTTAAAATATCTAAACTAACTAAAAATGGACGGATCACAGCTAATAGCAGAGGTTTCTCTGTGCAGAATTAGACTAATTTCGCTGCGCTGTGTGGCCAAGGAAGAGCGCACGTCCTTTCCCTATGAGCGCTGAGGAGACACTGCAGATTGAAACAGGAAACGCTGTTCTATGTAATACGAGGTCATGTGATTTTTCCAGCCAATCGCAACAATACACATCCCTAGTCATTGAGCTGGTCGGCACACACATCTACTTGTCTATTCTTTATAATATGATTTGCTGTCGCCAATATTACAGGAAGCGGCCGAAAAGAGGCGCGATTCTTAATAGATTGATGCTCAGATTTTAACCTTAATTATCAGAGATGATCTGGAAATTTCGTTCACATAAAAACCTTGCCGATTTTCAACTTTGTTCGATAAAATAGTCTCTCAACCACTACTCATAATCAAAATAATTTCTGAATGTACTCTTCATTTGATTAAAATGTTGTAATCCATAGAATAAATAGAGAAAATTAAAGCAATGAGAGTAATAAGCCCCCACTATAGCAGAATGTTGTGCCACCTGGAACAGATGAGCCTGGTGCTTTTTCTTCCCAGCCCCTTCACCACTTGGATCTCATCCTTTTGCTTGCTCACAAGGTATTTCTTTTCAAGCACCAGGTAGCAAAGGGAATCACTCTAGCTAAGGCTTTTTTTGCCTAAAGCCTTTATAGTATGTGTATCCTTGAAAGTTAAAAATGTTGGGTAACTGCCATCTTGCCAAACTGTGTAATATAGGTCTCCGTTTTTTTTACATTAAAAAGGGGTCATGGATTTCTTTCTGTTAATTTCCATTCCTTTTTTTTACAGTTAACTTTATTAACAACATGACTGCTTAGAGCAGTGTTTTCTTATTCCAGTCTCAAGGACCCAGAAACAGGTTCTAGTTTTCAGGATTTCCTTCAGTATTGCACAGGTGATATAATCATGGTCAGTGCATTCTGACCTGTCCGTGGGTCTTGGAGGGAACTGGAAGTTGAGAATTCAATGCATTAGCGAGAAAGTAGCTAAGAAAATTCCGCTCACTGAAGGTGCTGGTACTTACCATATTAATACTATTAGTCTACCACTGTTCCTATTCATTTATCCCAAAAATGTCAGGTGACCCTGCTAACTGATTGCCAATGAGGTCACATGACTGACACCATGTGTACAGTCCATCTGTTAAGTCCATGGGAGGACATGCTATGGAACAGGAATTGTGGGATTTTCCATTCTTTTTATTTCTAGTTAGGGGCATCCGCAATGTTATATAAAGAGATTCAGATGCAAGAAAGGTTATAATAACATGTATATTAAAAAATGTCTAAACCGCTGGTAATAAAAGTGAGTACACCCTTTAGTGAAAATGGACAAATTGTGCCCAATTTGCCATTTTTTCTCGCTGGTGTCATGGGACTCATTAATTTTACAAGGTCTCAGATGGGAATGGGGAGCAGGTTTTGGCGCTGTGTTAACTTTTGGTGCTATCGCTCCACAGTATATCATTATGGTCATCTGAAGTTCTAACATTGCACTCATGGCAAAGAACTGTCTGAGAAACTGCGAAAAAGAACTGTTGCTCTACATAAAGATGGCATGGGCTATAAGAAGATTGGCAATGTCCTAAAACTGAGTTGCAGCCCGGTGGCCAAGTCCATACAGTGGTTTAACAAGACAGGTTTCACTTAGAACAGGTCTCACCATGGTCAACCCAATAAATTGAGTGCACATGCTCAGCATAATATCCAGAGATTGTCTTTTCATTGCTGCAGAGTTTGAAGGCGTGAGAGTTAGTCTGTTAGTGCTCAGACCATATAACCCACACGGCATCAAATTGGTCTGCATGGTTGTCATCCCAGAAAGAAGCAGATGCTGTCAAGCGTGTGTGGCAGCAACCAGGTGAGGAGTGCAAAGACAAATGTGTCTTGTCTACAGTCAAGCATGGTGGTGGGAGTGTTATGGTTTGGGGCTGCATGAGTGCTGCCAGCGGCTGTAAGGACAGTTCATTGAGGGAAGCATGAATGTCAAAATGTACTGTTACATACTGAAGCAAAGCAACTGGGCCACAGAACAGTATTCAACATGATAATGACCCCAAACACACCTCTATGATGACCACTGCCTTGCTAAAGAAAATGAAAGTAAGGTGCGGGACTAGCATGCAGTGTCTCAGAACTTAAAAAACCCTATTGAACATATGTGGGGTTTACTCTCAAAAGGAAGTTGGAGGAGCACAAGGTCTCTAACATCTACCAGTTCCTTCATGTTGTCATGGAGGAGTGGAAGAGAATTACAGAGGCTGAAACCTGTGAAGCTTTAGTAAACTCCTTGCCCAAGAGAGTTAAGGAAGTTCTGGAAAATAATGGTGGCCACACAAAATATTGATACTTCGGGCATTTTGTACATTTTCACTTAGGGGTGTAAGCACTTTTGTGAGATACTGTAATTTCCTCTCGTCGGCCCAGGGAACATAAATCTGACACTGGATCCACCCCCTGCATGTTTACATAGCTATTGTAGAATAAATTGCCTCTCCGAATTCTAGGAAAGTTGAGTGGTAACTAACTTTAATGATCTATCTATATAGTGCAATTCACAGCATGGAACTCTCCCCAACTACAAGAACATGCACCAGTGGAGTTTGTAACCATTAATCCCATTGTTTCTTGATTATCTAGTATGGGGGACACTAATGACCAGACCAGGGTTATCTAAGTAATGGGAATGGAACAGGTTACCATGGACTACCACACCCCCCCCCCCCCCCCCCCACACCAACACCCCCCCCCCCCCCCCACCCACGTCCCCCAATCCCAAACGGCAACCAAACAAACCCACAATCTTCAAAAGGAGGAGAGGGAAACCTGATGAGCTTTTAAGAGACAAGTAAGATGTTTAGAGGAAGACATGGATAATGACTGATGAGAGGAATTCGACTAAGAGACATCAAGAATGTTGTTTTGTTCTTACGTCTTTACATGAGATTTCATTTAGCATTCACTCTGATGTAGATGAGATAATGCTCTGTTACATGTTATGTATTGAAGCATTCCTCTGTCTGGGAATAAGTGCTATCTGCTGGGATGTGTTTAGTCAACATATAAAATATGTTTTCTCTTTCTGCCACATTTTACTCATAATCAGCCTTTAAAACTCCAATCTGTTCAAATTAGATACTTGTAGCAGAGACAAGTTTGTTAAAGGGATCCTCTACATTAATAAATTGGTGGTTCAGGGAAACAGAGTACATAAAGGAAAAGCATAAACAGATATGAACTGAAACCTGGCAGGTACTTGTCTATTTTACCACAACATCTAGCGCTAAGGGTTTACTTTGGTGTAGGCTAAAGGGGTCGCCCCATAATCAACACTTATCACCTACCTACAGGATAGTTGATAAACATTTGAGTCACATTATTGTGACCACCAGCTAATATCTAGAGCACTGTGTGCAGCAAGGACAGCAGCTAGACGGACTGAGTATGACTCAGTAAGGTCCATGCAGTGCATCCCAAAGCTGCTGAGGGGTGCGTAGGTGAGGGAGGATACATAGAGTGGACATGATGATCAAAGTGATACCACAGATGCTCAGTTGGATTCAAATTTGGGAAATTAGGGAAAGTTGCTGTAAAATTGAAGCCTTTTTAACAAAGTTCTTTTGTTAACCATCTCAGCTCTGTACTCCCATACACTGTAAGGTCTGTGAATACTGTTCGTTTTAGATAACAGGTGAACACCAGAATGTTTGCATGACACTATATAAAAAGACACAATAATCAATGTTTTTTTATCATATATGAATGAAATCAGAATAAACCTTACCTGTTTTAGGTCAATTAGGTTTATCAAAATTATTTATATTTTCCAAATGCCAAAATAATGAGGGGGAGAATTTTTTATGTATTTTTGAATTACTTTCTGCAAAGTCAAAAGTTTACAAACATTTCATTAATATTTGGAAAGCATTGTCCTTAAACTGTATGACTTGTCAAGATTGGATATCCTTCCTCAAGCTTCTTACAATCTGTTGGTAGGAATCTTTGGACCTCCATTTTTATCCTGAAAGAAACTGGTGTAATGGAGTATGTTGTAGTTCGCCTTGCTTGCACCTCGTTTTCAGCTTTGCACATAATTTTCAATAGGTTGAGATCAGAGCCTTTATGATGGGCCACTCTCCAAAAAATTTATTGGTTATCATAAGCACTTTAACAGTTTGGCAGTTATGCTTTGTGTCTTTGGCCATTTGAAAGGACCCATTTGCACCAAAGCTTTAACTCCCTGGCTGATGTCTTGAGATGTCTGCTTTAGTAAATTGCAACATCATGTGTTTTCTTTCCATCATGATTCACATTTATTTTGTGAAGTGCACCAGTACTCCTGAAGCAAAAAAACCCCACACTATGATGCTTCCCACCCCTATGTTTCACAGTTGGGAGGTGTTCTTAGGCTTCCCAGCTTCTCCTTTTTTCCCCTTAACGTAATGATGCGTCATTCTTGGCTAACAGTTCAATTTAACATTTTGTCAGACCACAAGACATGTCTCCAAAAATGTAGGTACTTGTCTCCTGTGTGCATTTTCTCAAACATTAATCGTGCTTTTTGGAATTATGCTTCTCCCTGGCTGAGTGGCCTTTCAGCCCGCATGTTGATATAGTACTCGTTTCACTGTGGATAATAACAAAATCTTACTAGCTTCTGCCAGCATCTTCGCAAGGTCTTTTGCTTTTGTTCTTGTGTTGATATGCACATGTCTGACCAAAGCACGTTGATCTCTGAGACACAGAACCCATCTACTTCCTGAATGTGTCGTAATGATGGCTGGAACATTCCTATACTAGTTTTGTACTTGTGTCATATAATTGTTTTTACAGATGAACAAGGTACCTTCAGGATCTGGAAATTGCAACCACTAGGGTGATATCAGGACTTGTGCAAGGGTCAACAACTTCTTTAGACTTTTCCATGACGTACATACAGAAAGCCAGTGTGTATCTTAGTGTGCAATTAAAAATTACATTCCTATAGAGGTGGTCCTCTAACTACATTCATTGTTAATCAAACCTGATCAGAAGCTTCCAAAGACATGGACATCATTCATATGGGATGTTCACAAATAGTTTAATCTAGTGTCTGTAAACTTTTGATTTTGCGGGACGTAATAAAAATGCCTTAAAATATTTCTCTTCTCTATTATTCTGGCATTTTGGCAAATATAAATAATTCTGGTAATCCTAATTGACCTAAAACAGGTAAGGTTTATTCTGAATTCATGTCAGATAGTGAGAAAAACATGAATATCTGTCTTTTTACATAGTGCATATAAACTTCTGGTTTCAACTGTACATGCCTGGCATCTCCCAGTAAACTGCTCCACTGTAGCATGTCGGTCTGCCCTTTCAAGAGTTCGTAGCCGATAGTGCTGCCCTTAGGGTCTAAGTCTATTCCTTACTCTCTTTTCGCATGCTATTCTGCGATTTTTTTTTTTTTTTTACTTTCTCACAACCATTCTGATTTTTGGATATACTGTATTTCTACTTTTTATATTAGTTGTGTAATCATTTCTGTAAGATTTTCTGAAAAACTTTTATCCCTTTTTGAAGTTAATTATTTTTGGAAGTGGTGTTGTCACGTTGGACATTGTGGTCTCATCTGTGATCACTTCCAATTCTTACACCAAAATGAAAACCTAGGGAAAGCAAATGACATTGGAAGTTACACCTTAAATGACACTGTGGGAGAAGTGACATGAAGTCTGGAGGGATGTGAGACCCGGAGTGATGCTAAAAAGTCTTTTAACTCCTTAGAACCCCTAGAAATCTTAACCTTAACCTGAATTCCAGGCGATCCTGAATTGAATTGCTTAGCTTTAACAATTAACATTGACCCGAATCTGAAGCACAACACTAGTTAAAAGTGTTGATTCTACTATATCCTCTTTAAAACTTCTGTGCAACAATGCATCTGTAACTGAACCCCCCATCTCACCATTCATAATATTATTGGGTTCCTTTGTTATGCCCCTGTATCTAGCTTTATATACAGTAAGTAAAACTTACTTAATTATACTGACTCTCTCCTTGATGCTTAACCAAAGCTGTAAAATAAAATAAGAAAATTATATATTCAGCTCCATTTCTTCTGTTTCTCTCTATGTTAAAGAACAAAATCAATATGTAAAGAAAATAGGTTTATTTTCTGGTTGGGCTGCATCTATTCTACTGCATCAGTATACTCACTACTACAATTGCTTCATATATACTGTATGTCACATGTAGGGGGCATTGTTTAATCACAATTTGACCAAACAGCATTCTATCACCAATGTATATAGCTCTTATAAGCAGCATTGCAAGAGGCCAGTGTGAATATCCTCAGCTGCTCTGCATTTTCAACTTACTGCAGTAGATGCTGAGATACATTGTAATTTACTGTAATTTAATATGGTAATTATGGTCCTGCTATGTTTATATCTGGGGGCTCTACGTACTTTAGCATTGCAGATTCATCTTTTTAGCATTGCATGCTTCAGGGTAGTATGAAGCAAACAGCGTGTGAAGCTGGCCAGTGTTTTAAAGGCCAGCATTGTATATCACACCCATTGATAGATTAAAGAACTGTGTGTGCCCTGGAGTTTGCATTCAATTTTCCGAGGCCTTTAATGTTAGCTGCAACTTATAAACAAAGCCGCATTGTAAACTGTTATCAGATTAACTGTTTGTAGGGCATGATGTGACATAGTGGTAACAGAGATGAGTTTTCCATTTACCTATTTGAACCTTATCTGTTGTACATCTGTAAAGGAGAAGAACTAAAGATGTATATTATAGTTTGTTTATTGTACCGTAAACATACTATATATCTTATAGCTTATCACAGTTTCAAGCGAAAGGCTTGTCTTGACATATCCTTATACTTCAAGATTTTGTGTTTTGGCAAATAAGGGTTTTGTATATCAGAGGATACTAGACTTTACTTAAAGGGGTTGTCCGGTTTAAATGTAAATAATAAGCTAGTGGTGTCAAACAAAAAAAAGAAAACTATACTCACCTCCCTGATCTCCTCCATTCCAGTACTTGCAGCGCGCATTTTGCTGCGTATTTGCGATTTAATACGGCTGAAACGCGCGTCGCAATTACGGTAATTCATAGCTCTCATAGAGAACTATGAATTACATCTCGTCTCCTCCGGCGTACAGTACAATCATATTGTACGCTGGGGGAAAGAAGTGACATGTCACTTCTTCACAGCGCTTACACGCCACTGCTAGTAAAAGTGTAAGGGGCCGGCCGGGGGCCGTCCCCCCCGTGCTTTAGAAGTGTGCGCTGGACAGCGTGTTCTTCTAAAACACCCGGCATATTGTGGCACGTACAGTACGTGCCCAAAAACGGCGTGTGAACATACCCTAAGGCTGCGTTCCCACGGCAATAATCATGTATGAGGATGGCTTTCTACGCAGTTTGCGGATTCAAGCTGTCCACCTTCGCACCCACATGTTCATGTTCTACCCCAAAACCGGGTGGAAGAATCAACATGTTCTACATTTTTCGGAATGCCAGCGGTGTCAAAAAACATCTAGCAGAAAATCCGTTCAGTGAGGACTGATGAACAGATTTTCTATTAAAATCTATGGGGGAGCATTGCATGTCAGTTTTCAGTCGGTTTTTAAAACCGCAAATTGTCTAAAAAATCTGACCAAAATACCATGTCATGGGGACAAGGCCTAATGGTGACATCATAAAGGTAAACAGATGCCTGGGGAGAGCCAGCACTGGAATGAAGGAGCAGAGAAAGGATAGTATATGTTCTTTTTAAAGGGAATGTGTCATCAAAAAATTACTTATTGTTTAACTCACATTTTTATGTTAAACACATTTTTTAGGAATTTTTGGTTACTTGTTTTTAATTTTCCATATCACTTTTAGTATTTTTTTAATAATTCATAAGTCCTGCAGTTTTTACTTTGGCCACTAGGCCTAATAATCGTCTGACACTTCCGGTTCTGTTTAGAGAGCTTTTCAGCAGTGTGCTCATTATCATTAAAAGCAGGGTCAAACTGAAAGGAGACACCATTGTGTACAGATAAGACAGAATCCATCAGTCACAAGAGGAGATGGTCACAGCTCCCCCTCTCCCTTCCCTTCACAGTGAAAACTCTCCTATACAAGTCTATGGGATAGAATCTCTTAAGAATCCTATGTGCATGAAGCTGCTGTAAAGTATCTCTCTGACTGCTGTTAAAGCAGCGCAAGCAAGAATGTCTTTCCCAAAATCATATATAGACGGCCAAATTGAGAAATCTACAATCAGGAAATAAAAACTGCTAAGAAGAAAAGAATATGGATAAGGGTCTTGATTTAAAAAGTAAAAAAAAAAAAAATTGGCAACAGATTCCTTTTAATCATTTGGCATCAGTAGCCTATTATGCAATTACTGTTTTAACTCCTTTAAAGTGGTATGTGGCCTTCATTCACCTGACCAAGGCTTTCAACTCATCGTACGGGAGACCCTCTAAAGATTTTATCTAGACTTGGATATTTTACCATATTCATTAGTATCTTGATGCTGCTTCACAGCCAGATGACTGTAATTGACATCTACAATGGGATGGAAACGGATTCCTTCATCATCCGATAGGGATCAAGCAATATCATGTCATTATGCCAACCGTTTTCACCATTTACCTCCATGCTATTCTGTTATTAATCCAGGCTCTTCTCCCCGTGGCATTAAGATCAAGTAACAGCTTGATGGAAGGCTGTTCAACCTACGTGTCCAAGACAATAGTCATTGATCTATGCAGATTATTGTGCTATATTTGCCAACACCAGAGGAACTTCAGACTACTCTTAGTCTCTTTGCTATGGCTTACAATAGCCTAGGACTCTCTGCTAAGATGTTCCCAGAGAGGTAACTGAGTTGCCAGTGATCACCATTGATAAAGAAACTCTTGAAGTTGTTAATCACTTCCACTACTTCAGCAGCCACCTATTGCAGTGGGCAACCACCGAGAAGATAGTTTAACACTGTGCCAGTTGTGTTAGTGTGTCTTTCAGGGCTCTGTATCATCAAATGTTCTAAAACTATGACTTTAAGAAGGTAACCAAGCTAACTTACTCAGTCTAAGATGACCAGCATTCTAGCCATGATCCTGCAATTCCACTGGACTGGCCTCTGCTTTAGAATGACCCATACCCGCCTCAAAAGACAAGTTCTCTAGTCTCGGCTGAGCTATGGCCAGAAAATTCAGGATGATCAGAAGAAATTATTCAAAGACACAATCCAGACCTATCTTAAAAAAGGCCAAATTGACATTGCTAACTAGGTAGCTTTGGCCACATATTATCATATGAGTGTTGCATGACCCATCCAGTGGCTGTGAATTTTAAGATTGAACGTCTCTCCAATGAGGTTGAAAATAGAAAAAGATGAAAAGAGAGCGAGAAGAATTTAGATTTGTGAAAGCAACCATCAAACGGAACCGCTTACCCCCACTATCCCAAGATTTGTGGCTCTAGGAATGGACTCACCCATCTTAGAACACATAAGTAATCTTGTTAAACGTAACTCTCAATTCAAGAGACACTCAATTAAATTTTACGGAATTAGAATCCAGCATTTATTCATATCTAGTCCAAGTAGGTGCTTTCTTACTCAGATAGGCTGCTGTTGCTGTTAAAATTATGGAAATCCTGGCAGATCCCCAACAATAGTGCTTGTAATGATCTCGGGTAGTGGATCCTCCAGGTCACTGTGATAGATAACTATGAACCACGCCAAGGAGTGGAGTCTAAGGAGTTCCTGGTTTTCACCAGTGCCCGCTGCAAGACAGGTTGGGTTTTACTGCGGGAGACTCAACAATAAAATAGTTTTATTTCATGCCTACTACAAGTAATACAAATAATCACATGAATATTATAATAATATGAGTAAGACAAAGAGAGAAAAATCTCTAAAGTAATATATAGAATACTTTACCCATAATTCTGAGCTTAACAGAGGAAAAGTAACCGATGCACCTATGTGGGTTTTTCAATCGCTTCCTTAAGGGGTGTTTTTAGCATACTTCCTATCAAAAAATGAACATATTTATATCCCAAATTGGATGCCACATGGCTGTAAAAAAACAATAAAATGTTGATATATAAAGCATATATTAAAACACAGCGATATCCCATACCAGTAGTTAAAAAACCCATCATAGCATAAATCATGCTGTAGTACATCGCCCAAAAAAGAAAACATATAGAAGTTGGCGTTCCATATGGACTGTGGTGCATGCGCCCGGATAGCAAAGGTCAGAAAAGGCAGCCCCACTTCTGGCAGTCAAGCAAATCTGTGCATGTCCGGAAGGAAAATCCCTCCGACATGCACAGAGAGCAAAAATACACCGAAATGCCACAGCCGACCCAACAAAACGCACCCGATCAGGCACTGCTGTATAGAAGTGTACTAATAGGGAAGTATAGAAGGGAATAAATCAGAGGATTGTCCTCAATAAAAATGTGATGTGCATAAGACAAACAGGCTAAAGAATTAAAATGATAAACACCTAACATAAAACTGACTATACTAAACATAAATAGAAATACAGACAAATACAAAATAATGAATAGTGTATAAAAAAAAATAAAAGTGTAAGGTAGCAAAAAACAATAAGAATTATATACACAAAAAATTATAATAAGTCCAAGATAATTGTAAGATTCTATGTGGCATTCATTCCATTGAAAATCAGAGGGAATGATAGAAAAAACATATGATTATATACTAGCAGTCTACTAGACTCATGGCAGAACCAGAGGCAAATACTTGACCTCTGGCTGCTGTGGAAACCATAAAGCACCCTGCGATAACCTTGCAGGGGTGCTCATGGATGACAGAAGGAGCACCCTCCCTCTGTTAACCACCTAGATGTTGTGGATGCTACTGATTGCAAGGATAGGGATCAATTGCAAGGATATGGACTATTTCTGGCCACTGCAGCAGGAACCCAGCTGTATGTTACAGCTGACTCTCGCTGCAGAGGGTGTGAACACAGTCTTCCAGTGCCATACAAATACAGCTCCCTGGAGACGTGTCAACTCTAACAGGGCCCTGGGTAATATAGTAAGTATGCCACCTAGGGCAAACCCCACCCTTCCTCATTGCTACACCAGTGGCACCAATGTCTATTATTGAACAAGTAAAAAAAAACAGCCTATTTGCTTTTCCAGGCCCCAAAGGGGACCACAGGGGGTACATATGGCCCTTTGTATAAAATTTCTGTGACTGCCATATTACAGTCACAGGTCCATAATGCAACCTTATACATAACCTCTATTCTGCCAATCACAGAGACAGTTTAGAATTTTTCACATGGATTACTCACAACTACTGATGTAATGCCCTAAATGCAACCTATAATTAATTTGTTATTATAATTTCATTTATTTATGTAGTGCAGATTATTAAGCAACATGAAATTGTTCTGTAATTTAGCCCTTGACACTGATGGATGAGATCTGGCTGGGTCCCACTGCCAAAAGCTGCTGACTGGCTGAATGTTTTATTAAATTTGGCAAAAAAGGCGAATTTGACGGGGGCGTTTTAAAATTTTTTTAGAGATTTCGGGAATTTGTCAAAAAGGGTTTCAGGGTGTTCGGGTTTCACAGGCCTAAAGTTTTAGCAAAAAAATCAAATCAAGCCCAAACCCTGCTATTCTAGACAAGTGAAAAACTCTTTGAAGCTGTCAGCCCCAAAATTTCAATCTACCCTGGGACTTTATTATTCTTCTTGGATGAATTCTGAAGATATAGAAATTGATGGGAATTTATATGAAAAATAAAATGTTTTAATGTGCAGGGCAGTGGCTCAATGGTGAACATATCGATCCAAATCGGGTTCTTCTTCCCTTCTAGGGATAGGGCATATTATAGGTCATGATCAGACAAACTGTTTTATTTTTATAGAAGCATCGAGTTCAGTTTGCACATTTCTCTGAAAACTTTAGTACCATTAGGTTATAGCATCAAGAGGAAGATTTGTCAGAGTTTTCTAGAAATTATTCATCTAAGTTGGACCTGCAGAAATCCTTGACCTTGCTGCCAAAGCAACCAAATTTGCAAACATTTCTGCTATAATTCTGCCTCAGTGTCTCACCACAGATAACTGCTCCAATATGGAAACCATAATGGCAACCATCTCTTCACCCCAAATCCAGCTTTTGAGACCACTGGCAAACATTTCAGTTTGCTGGGAAAGTTGTTAAGATCCTAAGAGGAAAAATGGTAACTTTTTTTTTTTTTCTTTTTGCTTTATGGGGGGTTTCTAAATGGGGGGACCCCCCCAAGGAAAAACCCATACCCTTTATATGGAAAACCACTTTAAGAGGGTTTCCCACACACTGTTTTTTCTTTGAAGCTACTGCAATGCTTTATGCGGTTTTTTTTATTCAATAAGAAGGTGTTGTATAACTGCTTCATTCACACATGATTCATTTTTTTTTTTCCTTTCCCCTCACAAAACTTACTCTACAGCCAACTGTTTTTTAACCAGTGGCAGGTGGTCCATCCCAAACCGAAGACGTTCCTATTCCAGGTCAGCCAATAATTGCCCTTTGATATAGGGGAAAATTTTTCCCCTTTTCTGAAATATTACGGAGGCCATGATACTACCTGGACTCTTGGGATTTCATCTTCCTGTCATAGTTTCCAGCCTTTAACCGCTTTTTGTTCTTTGCCCTAGGGGCTTCCAGGTCACTAGACCCAACATGGTCACCTGTGGTAACAGCTGACATCCAGATGCAGTACCAGAGGAGCAGATGGGTTACAATGGGTTGCAAAAGTATGCATACACCTTAATCTGTTCCTCAATTTTAAACATCAGCCACATACTTAAATGTATTTTGTTGATATTTTAAGTAAGTAGCAAGTATTTGTGAAGTGTAAAGAAAACAATACGTGCTTTTCCAAAATTTTTTGGGAAAATTTAAAAAAAACTAAAAAAACTTTGCTTGCATTTGTATTCAGCCCCCGTGGATTAATATTTTGTAGGGCTAACTTTAGCTGCAATGACAAATGGCGTATGTTGGGATATTTGCACTTCTAGGGGCTGTAATTTTTGCCCATTCTTTGCAAAAGAGCTCTAGTTTAGTCAGATTGGTTAGTGAATGTTTGTAAAAAGCAAGTCCTGCCACAGATTCTCAATGGGATTTAAGTCTGAACTTTGACTGGGCCATTTTAACACATGAATGTCCTTTGTTTTAAAAACCCTTCCATTGTAGTTGATCTGTATGTTTAGGATTATGATCCTGCTGGAAGGTGAACCTACACCCCAATCTCGAGTCTCTTGCAGCATCTAACAGGTTTTTCTCCAGGATTGCCCCACGTTTTTCTCATCAATTCTTTAAACTTTTCTTTTTTTAAAAGAATTGAGAAAGTGACAAATAATACAAGCTGAAAGATATCTTTAAAAAATTTTTAGAAGAATTTACTGTCAAAAAAGGGGACGGGGAAAAACTGAAAAAAGATAAAAAAATCGGGGGATAGTAGGCATAAACAAAAAATTTTTTTTTGAATAATAATAATAAACATGCTGTTATGAGATAGAAAAAAAAGAATTATTGTCCCTACAGTAGATGCACAGTAACTAAAAAGATAACCTTAGATTCCAAAGGATTTTTCTTATTACAGACATAAGGGGGGTAAATTTAACTTCTTTTCCAGGCACAATTGAGATTAATTCTTCTGAAAAACCTCAATTATAGAGGGGGGCTTAGGTTTTTTCCCAAAATTGAATGCAAAAAGCTTTTTTTTTTTTTGGGGGGGGGCTGCTAAAAAGAGTGTGAAATTTGAATTGTGCAGAGGGTTGATGGGAAGGTCACATAAACCAAACAAAACCGCAAGTTCAGGGGGTCAAAGAAAAGGAGAGTTTAATAATTTCTAAAGGAATTTTAGAGACTGTTTTCCAAAAATTTTTTTGGAATGACTGGCACCCCCACCGGACTGTAGATGGTGCCTTGTTGACCGACCCCCTCCAACATTGATCTGGGGAAATCCGGGGAAACATCTTAGCTAACCTTGGGGGGTTTTTAAAGTACCACCGCGGTGGATTTTAAAACCCAGGGGTTTTTTTTTTTTTTATGGTTTAGGCATCTCGAAAAAGAGGAAGATTTGTTTTGTGCTTTTGTCCATTGACCCTTAGAGAATTGGGAGGTTAATTCCTTTTCCCTTTTTAAAACTAGTCGGGAATTTGGAGGGGGGGTTTTTTTGGCCAATTTTGTGTGGTTGTTATGTAGGCCCTTTTTCAAACCCTTTTTTTTTGAAAAGAGAAATTTGGGGAAAATCGGGATATGTGGGTGGGTGTCCGGCCATTTTATTTTTTTGGAAAAGAAAATTGTCTTTTTTGCGGGAACTGAAAAAAAGTTGAGGGGGAAGCGGGAGAATAAGAAAAAGAGTATGGGGTAAATGAGAGATGTTTTCACCCTTTAAAAACGGGGTTGGTCAATTGTGAGGTGCCATGCTTTTTGAAATTTTTTTTAAATGTAAGGGTATTATTTCCAGCATTTTAAGGGGTTTTAAAGGCACTTTATTTCCTTAAAAAAGGATGACCCAATTGTTAGGTTTGCCCTAATTGCCCAAAATTTTTAAGTAAGTCTGTTATTGCCCTAAGTAAAGGGGTTTGGCAAAGGGGCTTTAAAAGTAATGAGGATTTAAAAAATGGAAATCTAGTGGATAGGATGTAAAAAATGAGATTCTTTTTGAGCCACTTTTTTAAAAATCAGTTTTGGCGCCATAAGTAAAAAAGGTTTTGCTAAAGGGCAAAATAGCTGCTTTGTAAGCAAAAAAAATTTGGGCCGGTATTCCTCCATCCTTTTTTTTTTTTTTTTTTTTTTTTTTTTTTGAGGAAAAAGAGGTCTCGTTTGACTCGGGGTTTTTTCCCCAAAACCAAAAAAAAGGTAGAGAAAAGTTTTTGGAATTTAAAGATTAATTGGGGGGTAGGTATAAGGGGGGAAATTTGGGCTTGCAGATGTATATGTATTTCGGTAGAAATTTGACATTTTAAACGCATTAATTCTTGCTACCCAAAGATGGGTTTTGGGGTTTTGTAACCTTTTTGTTTTTTGGACTTCAAAATCAGACAAAAGGGAACAAAATTCAAATCAATTGTGGGGAAGGGGGGGAAGGGAAGGGTGCTTTAATCCCTAAAAAATTTCAACTTCATTTCAGCTAGTTTAAAGTAAAAGGGTTTTTTAAATGGCTTTTGAGATTTGGGTTTATTTTTAGGAATAATAGATGACTTTGTGGTGTTTACCCTTTTTAAAAAAGTTATCATAGAAAATTTTGAGAGGATTTTTAGGATGTTGGGAATTTGGGCTTTGTGGATCTAAAACAATTGCAAAATTGTATCTCCCATTGGGCTTTTTTATTTTTAGTCGGGTTAACTAGGGACCAGTTTATCGTGGGTTATTTCCCAAATATGTTCACCCGGGGGCTGGGACCCAAAAACAAAAAATTAGTGGGGATAGGGGGGACACCCTTTAAAGGGTGCCTTTTTATTTTGGTCAAAAGGGGGGAGAGAAACCCAGATTTGAAAAAACAGATGCTGAAGTTTTGTTAAAGGGCGGAAATTGCAAAAAAATATATAACCGAAATTCCCAAAATTTGACAAGTTTTTTTTAAATGTATTGCCAGTTGACCCCTTTTTCGAAATTTTTTTTTCAGCGTCAAGTGACAAAAAAGCTACATCTGTGTCTGATAATCCTGCAATTTGTACCCAAATCCCGCAATCGAGGGGTGCATCTCTTGGGGTTGGCGGAAATTTGGGCAAAAACTAGTTTGATCTTTAGGGATTAGATTGTGTAAAACGGTATTAAGGCGGGGCTAAAATTTTTTTTATAAACTTAATGTCTGTATTCAAAAATGAGATTTTGGGTTTTTTGTTCGGGGTGGTCAGTAGGGTTTTCCGGTTTCGGGGTTGTTGTGATAGTGGCTAATAAGAAACTCCTTTTGGGGGATAAAGGGAAGTGGCAATATCTTATGTAAATTTAACTAAATGGGGAGAAAGAATTTCTGGAAAACAAGGATAATACTCGTTTGTAAAGCCATCATGGGCCAGGGGCTTTTTTTATTTTTCTATGACGAATGGCATGCCCCAACCTCCCGCAAGGTATTGGGAAGTTTTGTTTTTCTTAAAAAAGTGGGGGGGAAAAAGTCGGTAAAAGATATAGAAAGGGGGGGAAATTATTTTTTTTCACAGTCTAGGGGCAGGAATTTTCTCGGGGGTGACTGAAGATTATAGAGATTTGGGGGTAAAAGGATGCAAAATTTTTCAGCCAAAATCTAGTGGGGTTAATGAGTTTTTTACCTGGGAGGAAGGGGAGAGGGGGGTTTTAGATTTTTTTCGTGCCCGAACTTTGATTCTTTTTGGGTAGAAATTTTGTGGGTTGTCTCCTTGTGTTTAAAATTCCCATTTTTTTTTTAGTGAGTTTAAAATTCGTATTTTTTGTTTGATACAAAATACGTAATTTATTCCTTAAGGAATTTGGGTGATGGATTAGCGTTAAAAACCGCCCAAGGTTTTTGATATTTTAAATAATAGGTTATTTTTGGAAGATTGGTATTTCTTTTTTGATCTACTAGCTAGTTGGGAAAAAGGATACCCGAATAAATGCCTTATGGGCCACCCTAGATTGCGGAGAAAGAAGCGGGGGGAGTATTAAAATGAAAATAATCTTTAAAATTTTGAATTTTTTAAAAAGGTGACCCTTTTCTGGATTTTTGAGGGAAAGTTGTTTAGTCCCAGAAGGGTTTTGAAGGGTTTTGGTTTGAAGTCTCAAGGAAAACATATCTATGGTGCGGGATCAGCCAGTTAATGAAACCGATGTCAGAGGAGAGAAGTTTGTTAGTAAAAAATTTTTTCCCAAATTTGAAAAAATCTATACGGGAGTGGACCCGTTTAGGAGGAAAGGAAAAAAAAGGGGTAGGCTCTTTCTGTGGTATGCAAATAAAGCCAGAAAATGTTTAAGATCTTCCTCTAGTAAGAAAGGTGAAAATCAGGTGTTTATTTTCCTCTTGTTTTTGAGCGGTCTAAAGTCTTTTTTTTTCCACTAGGTTTGGGAAAACCCACATACAATAAGGGCCCTCTTTTCTAACGTTCTTAAACTTTGGGGATGACTTTTCGGATAAAAGGAATTTTTTTTTTCATTACGCGAGTATTAAACGTAACAAGAGTGTAAGGTTTGGGAAATTTAAATTTAAAAAATCCCCAAAATAATGTATCGGAAACCCTTTTGGATCTATAATTTTTTTGGTTTTTAAAAGAAATGAGATTGAATTTCGGGCTAAAATTGTGACGCCCGCTTTCTTTTTTGAGGCGTGGGGATTGGAAGGGTTTAAGGGGAATTTAGCATTTTTTCAATCTATGTGCATCATGGGGTAAAAATGTGTCTCTTTTTTTAAAAAATTAAAAATGCTTTGGATTTTTTTTAAAATTCTCCAAAGCAAAGAGTGCTTAAACAGGGAGTTTAAACCTTTCACATTGTAGGTCCAAAAATTTAACGACTTTAAAAAATTTGATTTATAAAAAGTATGGAACCGGGAATACATTTTTTCAAAGGAAAAAGCGGAAAAAATTCAAGGATGCAACAAATTTGGGAAAACAGTGAGAACAAAAAACCCACGATAACTATAGAAAGTTTTTAGAAAAAAAATTTTAGAAAATAAAAAAATAACATTACAAGAGAAATTTTTTCCTTCAGGGGAAACCAAAAAGGGGCAAGCCGTTTTCCTTGGAAACCCGTAAAAAAAAAAATTTGTGAAAAGCAAAAAGCAGAGCATCCTCTGCAGTCATAAAAACGAGTTAGGAATTTTTTAAAACAAAAAAGGGTACTGGAAAAAGGGCAGTTGCAGGATTTTGAACGAAGTCTGGGGTGTTTTTTCGGGGGACAGAGGGGGATATCTTGGACATGATTTGGGTTTTTTTGGGGGCCCGGGCTGGAGGGCCATGGAGGGAAGCGGTTCCCGTTTTTTGGAATTGTACAAATTTTCCGGGGTTGCCAAAGGGATATTGAGGTTTCCTTCTCTAGAGATTATAAGTTTGACCGGAAATCCCCCCTTCTATAAACAATCTCCTTGTCACAAAAAATTCTTTGTGAAGGGTTGGAACTGTGTCCGCCTAAACATGTGCTGCAGGGCAGGTCGGGAAAAATTTAGTTTGTTGAAAGCGCTCTGGTAGGGACTCCACTTTTCGGAGCGCACGAGGTAAAAAAAGGGGGCTTCCTTTATATTATAAAAAATGGGTGCGTGCTATTGTGTCCCTTTTGGGGCTTGATGAGGTAAAAATTTCCCCGACTTTTGGGGGTTCTGTGGGTCCTGGGCAATTTAAAGTATCTTGTATTATGTATCTTGTTTAGAGGTGGGGAAGGGGGAAATCCTTTAGGTCTGTTAAAGGGAAAAAATTTAATTCATTTTAGGGATAACTGTTTCAGGAAACCTCGATTCTCACGTTATTAAAGCCTTGATCTGTCTTCAAGGTCCAAGAATTTGTTGGAGAGAATTTTACCTCCTCCTCTAGAGCACTATTGGGATGATTGAGTGTTATGGGAAAAATTTTCAAAAAATTTTGCCATTTTAGATTTTTAATTTGGTCTGTTCTTTTTGCTAGGGGAGTGAAATCCCGGGTTTTAAATTCGAATCATTTGCTTCAATCGAGTGGTGTGTGGGTTTCGGAAGGAAAAAGGAAAAGCTGCCCGAAAGTTTTTGTTGTTAGGGGTTTTCGCTTCAAAGGGTCTTGCTGTTCGAGATCTACGTTTTAGCCCTGGAGGAACAGGAGCGCGAGGGTGATGGGGTATTGCAGACCTCTTTTATTGTGGTGCTTCTTTGGGCAGCAAGAAGGAAAAAATTTAGGAAGTTTGGCGGGGGTTTGGGTTTTTCGGGTTTTTTTATTTGTGCCTCCCCTAATTTATTCCCTTTTTTCGTAATTTGCGATCTGTTGGATTCTTAGGGTTTTTTTTTAAAAGGGAAAAAGGGACAACTCGAGGGTGAAAACAGATTTCCGGGTTGTTCCGTGGCTACGGAGGAAGTTTTTAGTTGCTTTAAAGGGATCTCTAAATTGGGGTTTCAGCGGTGATTTACCCCGAGGGAAAAGTGTTTGCACTGGGTTTGAAGGAAGGTTTTTGTTTTTTTTTGTGAGTTTGTTAATGTCATGAGACAAATAATAAAAGGGGTTGAGAAAAACTCATGAGCACGGTATAGATAAGGTATGTCCCAAAAACAGTTCAAAGTTTTATGACAGATTTTGAGGTAAAAAGAAGCAAATATCTCTCTGAAAGGGGTGCAGAAAACTCCTTTGTCCAAATGAAAAACAGAACAAAATTTTTGTAAAAACAGGAAACCCCGCTGACAGGGGTTCTTAAAAAGTTAATAAGCAGACAGTTTTCTGAATTCAACCTCAGTTGGGTTTGGGGACTTTTTTAAGAGGGTTTAAAAAATTCGGGGTGGTTTAAAAGTATGCTAGAGAGTTTATTTGAGTTATGGTAACCACTGTGGTTTTTTGCTTTTCTTGTAACGTAAAAGGGTTGCTGTGAGAAACTGGCACTTTTGTATATTGCCCCAGTTTTCCCGGAGCCGACAAAACTGTTTTAGGTCTGTTTAACAAATGGGGCCTTCTGACTGCAGTTATGACTGTTGTGAGGGCACCCGATGTTTTTAGTGGCCGGGTTTTTCAGCCCGAAATGGGATAGTGAGCTTTGGGAATCAGGGTCTTGTATGAAACCAAAAATTTGTAACCCCCCGCCTGTGCTTGATCCCCCGGGAGATAGGTAAATTTTCCCGTTATTGCAGGCAGCGAGTAGGGGGGTGAGATGTGCCCAAAAGGGCTTTCAAAGGACATGGGGTTTTCCAGGGAAAAGGGGTGGACCCTGGATATGGGCAGACTCCCCCGAAGCTGGGGAGAAAGGGATTTTTCCCCTGGGAAAGTCCCAAAAACGATCCCTGATATTGCTTTGCTTCCCCGCTGGGTCTTTGGGATGTTCAGTTGCAGGAAAAGGAAGGGGAAACTTGAGGTAAAAATGCAGGGAGGGGCCCCTGATCAAAAACTTGGTAAACTTGGGGGATTTTTATTGTAGGGCCCCTTTTTGCTCAGTTTTCCCTTTCCCCCAACAGAGAGAAACGACTGGTGTCCCAAAAAGACTGGATATGTGGGGTTATTTGACCAGATTTGGACTGGCTTCAGAGGAGCTCACAGGAGATGTGTCTAGCTACAGTGCCATCCAGGCCACGCCGCCCTTTCTCATCAATTCTGAACAGATTTCCAGACTCTGCTGAAGCAAAGCATCCCCACAGCATGATGCTGCCACCACCGTGTTCCGGGTGATGGGCAGTGTTGACTTTCTTTGTAACGTAGGGCGACATGTCAGAATTGGGCTTCAATATTTTTTGGTGTATTTTGCGCCAAATAACTGTTTTAGCCCTTTTCTATAGATATATGAACCGTCGCACACCAAAACAGTTTGTGCCAGGCATGACACATTTGAATATAGCCTAAGTTATGAACCTGAAATATGCTAGCTTTGTGCCTAAGATATGCTATGTGCCTAAATTATGTGCTTCAAATATGCTATGCAAGATATACCACACTACAGATTTGTGACAGGTTCATTCATTCAGGCTCACTATATACTCATTTAATGCGCCATAAGATATCGCTTTTCTGAAATGTCACCCATAGTGTTTGTCATTTAGGCCAAAAGTAAAATTTTGGTCTTTTCTCACCAGAGCACCTTCTTCCATATGCTTGTTGTGTCCCTTATATAACTTTTTGCAAATTGCAAATTGGATTTGCCACTCTTTCATGAAGGCCAGAATTGTGGAGTAAAACACTTGTGGACAGATTCCTCCCACCTGAGCTGTGGATCTCTGCAGCTTCTCCAGAGTGACCCCCCCTGGGCCTCTTGGCTACTCCTCTAATTAGTACTGTCCTTGTCTGAGCTGTCAGTTTGGATAAGTCAGTAGTCTTGCCATACTTCCATATATGGATCATGGATTGAAAAGTGATCCAAGAGATGGTCAGAGCTTTGGCTATTGTTTGAAAACCTAACCCTGCAATAGACTTCGCCACAATTTTATCTCTGAGCTCTTTGGTATGTTTCTTGGCTTTCATGAGGCCATTTGTTCAATAATGTTCTCTAAAAAACCTTAGAAGATTTCACAAAATAGCCGTAGTTATACTGAGAATGAACTACATACAGATGTACTCTATTCACTAATAAGTTGACTTCTAAAGGCAATTGGTCACACTTGATTTTATTTAGGGGTATCAGTGCAGGGAGCTGAATACATATGCACACCACACTTTTCAGGTTTTTAGTTAGCAAAAATCCAGAAAAGCATGGCAGGGATTTCAGTTGCATTTACAGACAGTTTTTGGTTTTGAAAACCATCTGTAAACTGACTGTCAACCTTTTACATAGACTTGAATAGAAAATCCATGCCATTGTTCACATAGCACGGAATTTCTGCCGGACTTTTTTTTTACATCACCAGCGCAATGAAAAACTTAGAACATGTCATTCTTCCGCCCGGTTTTCAGGCGGACCATGAGCAGTTCAGTGTGAAGGGGATGGCTGAATCCGCAAACCCGACCCTCTTATATGCAAAAAACGACAAAGTACCGGTCGGATAATCCAACCGGTATTTTGTCATTGCTGTGTGCGCACAATAAATACTTGTTACTTTGTGTTAATCTATTGCATAAAATATCAATAAAATACATTTAAGTTTGTGGCTGTAACATTTAAAAAGGAGGAGCAGTTTAGGAGGTATGAATACTTTTGCAACCTCCCGTAGTTGGCCAGGTTCTTGGTGAAGGTAGATGGAGTTTTTTTTATATGAAAAACAAAGCCAAACATCAAGGCATGCAGTAAACAAAGTACAAGGTCAAATGAAAGGCCAAGGTTAGATACCTGAAACTTATACACTAAAATTGCAATGGAGTGTCCCTTTAAATAGTCACTAAAGACGTATTAGGAGGTGGAGCAGATTGCTGCCACATATTGCCCCTTTAAATCAGAGACGATCAGTGCACATGCTATGGAGAAGTCACAGGGATCTAGACCGACTGACAGATTGGCTACACCTGGGGGGCCGTAAGATTAAGGAGTGGTGCAGCAATATGTCGTTATGACACGTTTCTTCTTGTGTAATCCTTTTCATCTCAGAAAAAAGATGATGAATATATTTTATTTTTTTTCTGATTCAAATAAATCAGTCAGATTTAATTAGTATTTTTTCTAAACAATATCCCTTATTTTAAAGGGAAGTAGATTTTTATTGAAACCTCAGTGTCACCTCCTCAGGAAGATGTTAGATGTCTAAGGTATAACGCCAACTTTGGAATGAACTAATGTTTTGAATATTTAATCTTTTGTATTAATAACTTATTGTAAGTGGATGAAATCTTGTAAGTGTTCATCAGATAGACTTTAAGTAGAACAGAGGATGTCATCAGGAAATAGGGTCTCTGGTATAATTCTGCTGAGCCACCTGTCACTTCAATGACAGAGTGATCAGATCTTGAAAGAGTTAAGTGACAGCGGAGTGAGAAAAATGTTTAATATATTCCTGATTGCAGTATTAATATCAGGACCTGATGAAAAATTCAGCAGTCTGCCTGACCATTTGATGAAGGTATTTGTATGTCTGGGGAGAAAGTCTGAGATGTTGTGCTAAAATGAAAACCTGTATTGGTGGCAGGAAAAATAATGTCATCCACAGTGACAATATAGAAACAGGTCTCTGAATTACAACTCTTTAAAGCAAACCTGTCAGAGGGTTTACTCTGCTCTACCTGAGAGCAGGATGTGATAGAGCGAGAGAAGCTGAGCTCTGTGGTTTATAGAGTTATACGATTTGGAGCAGGATTCTGTGTAAAAAGCAAAGAAATTCCTGACAGAACTTCTTGAAGGGGCCTTCTCACCATGCTGTTTCACAGAAAGCTGCTCTTCACAGCCAGCTTAAGGCTGTGAGTGATATCAGCACTGCTATTCCTGTCTGAGCCTTTTAAAAGGACATTAGTGATGAAAGAGTCTAAACAGCAGAGCAGAAGGCTAGCAAAGTTTGTCAGTACGAAACAAACAAGCTCCTATGCTGCTAATAAGAAAGAAGGAAGTGACAACACAATCCATGCCACTGCTGCTAGAGCAAGAAGAGGTGGTCGGTAACCTAAGAAAGCTTGTGTATACAAGCAGGAGATAAACTGCTCTAGCTCTGAAAGAAAGCAAAACCAGAACAGCAATGTACACTCACCGGCCACTTTATTAGGTACACCATGCTAGTAACGGGTTGGACCCCCTTTTGCCTTCAGAACTGCCTCAATTCTTCGTGGCATAGATTCCACAAGGTGTTGCAATGATGCTCAATTGGTACCAAGGGGCCCAAAGAGTGCCAAGAAAATATTCCCAACACCATGACACCACCACCACCAGCCTGAACCATTGATACAAGGCAGGATGGATCCATGCTTTCATGTTGTTGACGCCAAATTCTGACCCTACCATCCGAATGACGCAGCAGAAATCGAGACTCATCAGACCAGGCAACGTTTTTCCAATCTTCTACTGTCCAATTTCGATTGGGCAAATTGGAGCCTCAGTTTCCTGTTCTTAGATGAAAGGAGTGGCCTCAAAGTGTGCCGTACTGTGCGTTCAGAGATGCTCTTCTGCCTACCTTGGTTGTAACGGGTGGCTATTTGAGTCACTGTTGCCTTTCTATCAGCTCGAACCAGTCTGCCCATTCTCCTTTGACCTCTGGCATCAACAAGGCATTTCCGCCCACAGGACTGCCGCTCACTGGATGTTTTTTCTTTTTCGGACCATTCTCTGTAAACCTTAGAGATGGTTGTGCGTGAAAATCCCAGGAGATCAGCAGTTTCTGAAATACTCAGACCAGCCCTTCTGGCACCAACAACCATGCCACGTTCAAAGGCACTCAAATCACCTTTCTTCCCCATACTGATGCTCGGTTTGAACTGCAGGAGATTGTCTTGACCATGTCTACATGCCTAAATGCACTGAGTTGCCGCCATGTGATTGGCTGATTAGAAATTAAGTCTTAACGAGCAGTTGGACAGGTGTACCTAATAAAGTGGCCAGTGAGTGTATTTATTACTAGTCTTTATTTATATTTGCCTATATGTTTAAATCTAATCAATGTAGAGACAGTGAAAGTTCTGCCCACCCCACATCCAGTGACTGATAACTTTCCCTGTATATATGGGTGTGAACAGCAAACTGTCAATAACTAAATGGGTGGGGTAAGCAGTGTTTCCACTTTCTGTCTCTGTTTTTTACTTAGAAATTCTATTTCAAATCATATATCTCTATATCTCACAGAGCTCAGCTTCTATTCTTCTATCACATCCTGCTCTCAGATAAGGCAGCATAAACTACCTGCCAGCTTTCCTTTGGGTGCCTGTAAACAGTGCAACTGTGGGTGGTCAATTGCTGAAATGCATTGTACTGTAGTTTTTAGCCAGCTTGTCCTGGAGAAGCTCATTGAAATCATGTGCATTATTTTACCCAAGTATCAATGCTGAAACCCAGAGCAATTGATTGTTTTCAATGAAATCCCTGGGTGACAGCTGTGATGCTGGAAAATGTGTTTTGCTGAAATATTTTTTACTTGTGTGTTATTTGTAAAATAAACAGTATTTTATATTGTGTGTGTGTATATATATATATATATATATATATATATATATATATATATATATGTATCCTATCTCTTCAGAATAGCCTTTAACCCACAATGACCCTGTTGCCCCTACACCACCCCACAAACATGTCTGCCCCTCACCTTCTGTGTCTTTTCTCCTCCCTTGTAG
>JAODAL010032624.1:0-46692 GCA_025379985.1 Phyllomedusa bahiana | reverse complement strand
TTTCCAAGTCAGAGATCCGCACTTCTCATGCGTCAACGCATGCGAAGTAGCTTCAGTCTGTCTCAAACCCGAGTATTCAAGAATCAGAGGTCCTTCAAACCAGGTCTTTTTCTCAAAGCCTGTCCCCTTTGGGTTTGTAAGAATCCACTCTTCAGGAATAAAGGTCTGTAATCAGTTTATCTTTCTAAAGTAATACTTACTCCCAGCATCTCAAGTTACCAGAGTCTGACACATACTCAGAGACTGTTGTATCATTATCAAAGCTGCCGCTATTACCTCATACTCAAGTCAAGTCATTGTTACTGCATCACAGTTATTGTATTCCTGGTTGCATCCAGAGACAAGGGCTCAACTAGTTATTGCTGCAAATAAATGCAACTACCGTTGTTTCCGAACCCTGGCATTGGTCGTCTAGTGATTGGTGTCTTGACTAGGGACAACGAAGAATTTTTGGGTACTCAGGTCCCTGGGGAAGTTAGCCACCATATTACCCTCGTGCCATACATCGTTACCCGTGACAACAACCATCTTAAAGGGGCCACCCCAGAGTTCCGAGTATGCCATGAAATGTTGTCTGCATACATATATCTTATTGCTATCATGAGCAAAAATGGGCAAATAATCAGTGTTACAAAAAGTGAAAATTATTGTCTTGTGGCGGTGGCAATATTTTCAAAACTGCACAGTGAATGCTGATTTTTTGTTTGTATGTTTCAGTAGTGAAAGTGTTTTGTGAGTAAATAAATGTGCAAATTAGTGATGTGGAAACAGCAAAGCATTATGTGCCATTGATGGAGAGGTGGAAGTCTGGTATGAAGGTGTGCAAGGGTAGACCAACTCACTACAGTAGAGCAGTTTATGGACATAATGAACCAGGGGGTACCAGATGTGTGCTTAAAACAATAGTTCAGTAAACTACACTGCAAATAGGGTTGCAGAGCAGAAGGAGATATGTTTTCTGCTTTATTGAACTGGTGGACGTTGGCATGTGATGTGAGAAATATCAGAGAACAAACACCCTGCAACCATAGCTAGAAGAGCACAAGCTAGTGGTGAGTGTTATGGTCTGGCAAATGTTTTTGTGACATTTTCTGGGCCACTTATCCATATGGAAGGCCCTCTTAAACAATTTGGGTATGAATCCATCCTTGCAGATCATATACTGTATACCCATATATGATAATCATCTTTCCTGGAGCAGTAAGTGAATGTGACAGGTCACGCGGCTAGAAATGTCAGATATTGGTTAAAAGATCATAACCAAGACTTCCAAGTCCCCTAATTTTCTAGACTTGAATCCAATGGGCATCTGTGCAACCACTTTAATCGTCATGCTCGCTTTTTGGATCCTCCCCCATGCACACTCCAGCAGCTGTGGGTTGTATTGTAGTAAGCGTGGCTTCAGACACCTGTGACAACCTACCAGGACCTTACAGAGTCACTTCCAACCAGTCTAGCTGCTGCTGGTGCTGCACTTGGTAGTTACTCTGGATATTAGATGGTGGTCACATTAATATGGCTATTTAATAAAGATAGATTCAAAGTAGAGCATAAAATCATCACTTATCAGTGGTTAGGTGGTGAACTACAGTATAGAATCTCTCTCTCTCATAGGCAGAGACATAATGACTGCAGGGTACTAGAAGCTTAGGATCAAGGATTTGAGGGGGAAACAATATGGAATGTAATTGGTACTTTCAACACCACTAACAAAGGTGTACTGCCCCACAATACACAGTGTGAACATACCCTAATTGTCAGTATATAACTAGAGTCACAAAATAACTAGGAACATGAACAACTAAGGGCTGTAAATGTGCATCAAGCCAAGTGCTACTTTTTAAAATTAAAAACCAATGCCCAATATAATGGGACTAAGCAGGCTTGGACTGGCTCACAGAGGGATAGGGAAAGCCTTGGTGGGCCCATTAGCATGGTAGACCTGGAGTTGTTTTTAACTGCACATAGATCCTCAGAAGAGGCAAAAAAAAGCAGAGAAAGAGAGTCAAAGGGCAAGAGGCAGAGTATAAGAGGCATGGACAGTCATTTACAGTAGCTGCAGGGTGGGCCCCTAGAATCAACTCAACAAGTGGGCCCAGAAACAGCTCAACCGGTGGGCCCAAAGAAACCCAGTCCGACACTGGGACTAAGGGTAGGGGAACTGATTAGTGTTGAGCGATTACGTTGGCTATCGACAAACGGGCGGATAGTCGATTAGTCGGCCACCATCGATAAGGTTTTTCGATAGTGAGCAGTCGATTTTGAGCGATGACCATTAAAGTCTATGGGAGAGCAACAACACCTTCATTCTTACACCCAAACAGGGCTGGAAAAGCTGAAATTAACAGCCACAACAGTCAAATGGATACCTGCTACATCTTAGGCTATAAAAGCCACAGAAAAAAAGTCACACACCATTCACTACCTGTCTTGTACCACAGCATGACCCTTAAACCTGCATCACCCACAAATTAAAAGGGGCCAGAAGGCGGTTTATTTGAAATAAATTTTAAACTAAAATTGTATTGGGGGGGAAAAAGGCAGGGACCCAAAAATTTGAGCCCAAGTTTAAAAAATTTTGGGCCGGGAAAGTTTTTTTTGGAAAACCCCCTTTTTATTGCTGGAATTTTGCCCATGTGCCCTGGAAAGTAAATTTTTTTAACCGTTTGACCCCAAGGGGGGTTTTTAAAAATCCCCAAAAGGGTCTTTTTCCCCCATTTTAGTTTCAGGGGATTGGGATAAAACTTTGGGGAAAGGCAGAAAAATTTAAATGCGGACCCCCGGGGTTTAAAAAAGTTGGGGGGGGGGTTTTTTTTAGGGGGGGGGGGGGGGCGCCTTTTGGGCTGTACTGCATAAAAGGGCCAAAAGTTTGGGTGGGTGGAGAGCCAGGGGGGCGCCCTGAAAATTATTAACACGCAGGTTAAAATCCCCTGATGACGCAAGCAACAAAAAAACTGTCGTGCTAAAAGCAAAATGGGAAGGGGAAAGTGTGGAGGCCCCAGCCCCCCCTCAGTACACATAAAAGACCTGGGTAGAGCTTGCCCCTCTGTATGGTGGGGAAACCAAAATTTGGCTTCACTTGGAAATACTGGGGGTTTAAAAACGCCCCTGTTCCCCCCAGGGGCCTTTTTTTGGCATTCTTTTTCTTTTTTTACTCAACGTGCTGGAAAAAATTTTGTCTTGTATTTTTTTCTCTGTCCGGCCCCAACTCCATGCCCCTTTTTTTAACCCTAAAATTGGTAAAGTTTTCCTGTACCTTTGTAAAATTTCGGGGAAATTTTTTTTACCCGCTATTTTGTACATGCAAGTTTTTTGTATTTTAAAATTTAGAAAAAAAAATTTTTTAAAAATGGGAAAGGGAATCCCCCCATGCTTTGTTTCTTTTTTTTTAAATTGGTATTAAAGGGGTTGGTCTCAATACGGGGATTGTTTGCTTTTTTTAAAGTTTTGAAAAAAAAAGTCTTTTTTGTTAGTTTTCTATTAACAGGGGTCCCCCCTTTTTGTTTTCTGACAGCACCATAACCCTTGACCCACTCTTGAAAATTTGTGAAGAAAAAAATGTCTTTTAAAAGAAACCCTTTTTTTAAAATAGGCCCTGTGTATAGCGGCATTTAAAAGAAAAAATCCCCCAAAAAAAATTAAAAAGCATGCCCTTTGACCCAACTTTGGAAAAGGGGGAAGAACAAATTTTCTGTTGGGAAACAACTTTTTTTTTTTATAATAGGACCTGTAGTATTGCTGCAAAAAAGCAGCTTGACCAAAAAATTATAAAAAAAATGACTTCTAAAGCCACTTTTAAAAAAAATTGTGGGGGAAAAAAGCCCTTTTAGAAGCCCCCATTTCTTTTTAAAAGGACCTTTGATTATTGGGGTTTCTCACAGTACAGGGCCCAAAAAAAAATTTAAAATAAAAAATGACTTTCAGCCATTTTAAAAAATTGTGGGGGAAAAAAATGCATTTAAAAAGCCCCCATTTCTGTTCCAAAGGCCCAAAAAAATTTTAGCTGTTTTTCTCACAGCAACAAAAAACCCAAAAATTATAAATTTAAAAACCTTAAGAAAAATTAAAAATTTTGGGGAAAAATTTGCCCTTAAAATTCCCTCACAAACAAACCCGCAAAAAAATGTTGGGGGGGGGGGGGGGGGGGGGGGGGGAAAAAATAAATAAAAATTGCCCGTTTTGAAATGACAAATTTTAAAAAAAAATTTTTCAAGAGGGGCCCTTTTTTTTTGAAGAGGAAAGTGAAGTAGAAAGTCAACTAATCGGTTTCCCCGGCAATTGGGGGGCCCCCAACTTAATTTTGAGATCTATGGGGCCCGATTTATCTTGTTTAAAATTTAAAAAGGGTCCCACATTATCTGTGAAAAACCGGATGCGTTTGTCTGTAATGACTCTCCAGTGTGCGTTGGTTTAGGTGGTAAACAAAGAATTTCCAGAGGTCACCCTTAGGCTTCTGCCACCGCCTGGGGCTGCCGTAAGCCTATTGGCATTTACTGCTGTCACGTTCCCCTGATGTTGTTCCACCCTGACATTTGGGGAAAGTGAAAACAAAGCAAAAAGATGCTTTTAGTTGATCAATCAGCAAAGGGTTTTCCATTTCCTGCATTTTATCCTATTTGGGTGGGTGGAAGGGAAAATGCTGAGTTTTGTTTTGTTAAACCCGGGGATTAGGAGGGTGGCCACCCCGTAATGGTTTTTTCATTTTGATGGGGCCCTTTAAAATTTGAAGATCTGTTGGAGGAAAAAGGAAACATCCCAAACACTCAAGTGAGAAAATGGAGCCTTGATTTCCCCCAAACCTCGGGGTCGAGGGGCATAGCAAAAATGATCTTCCTTTATCTTCCTCCTCCGCCCAAAATTCGCCGCCAACCCCTTTCCAAAGGAGGGGGCTCCCGGGAACACGGTTTTGGGGAAAACCTTCCTCCTTCTCCGCTGCCCCCGGCACAAATTCAAAAAAGCCCTTTACTTGCCTGAGTGATGCACCGGGGAGGGTGATGCGCCCTTGCACTAGATCTGGGACCCCGAACCACTGCCTAATTTAAGACGATGAAAAATTTTGAAAACTTTTCGGGCCTTGGGGGATTTGACCGGGGGAGAAAGGGTCCGTGTCCCCAATTTTGTGTCCGGGTTCCCCCTCCGTGTGGCGGGGCCTGTTGTTTTAGAGTGGGCCAAAAGATCTTCCCGAAATAAGATCACCACAATGCTCATGTGACAAGGGCCCCTGGGCCACACTGCCATTTTGGTGGGTTCTTCAAAACTGGCAAGGAAAGGTGGCAGAGCTCTTTCACCTGCCTCCACCTCGGTGGCTAAACACCTCGAGGTCCGCCCCCGTGATTGTCAAAGGGCCCTGTGTCACTTTGTCTGCGTAATGGCATTGCGTGCTGCCACAATCGTGGGGCATGTGGGGAGGGGTGGATTCCCAGCGTGGGTTTCCTGTCAAAAAATGAGACGGTTAGGGGGGGCCCAGCTGACGGGTGCAAAGCAGTCCCGGGGGACGAAGCAGGGTTTCGAAAGGCGGAAGTGGAAATTAGAAATTCGTGCCTTCCTCGCAGGCAGTCCAGACCCGGGGGAGCTCTTTAAAAAAATTTTTGGCGAAAGGTTTATGACATGTGCCAGGCAAGGGAAAGTGCTCCGCCTTTCCGATCTTAAGGGCGGGGCCCGCAATTTCGCCCCTTATCGCACACCAAAAATTTCCGGGGACAAGGTTTTTTGGACCCCAGCCAAACGTCGGTCTCGTTGCGGGGACCCTTTCCCCAGTCCTGGAACCCCGTGTGTGGAGGGTTTTTCCAAAAACAGTTAATTTCAAACCCCCCGGCCTGGTTTCCTGGGCCGTTTATGCCTTAAAAAGAGGGGCCTTGGGGGGAAAAAACCCCGCAACCCTCCCTGGGTTTTGAAAAAAGCGTTTCAACCCAAGGGGGAGAGCCAAAGTCCCCCCCAGGGAAAACCCCCCAGCTCACCCAGTGAGT
Source organism: Phyllomedusa bahiana (assembly GCA_025379985.1). Classification (NCBI taxonomy): domain Eukaryota; kingdom Metazoa; phylum Chordata; class Amphibia; order Anura; family Hylidae; genus Phyllomedusa; species Phyllomedusa bahiana. The sequence goes on along the minus strand of JAODAL010032624.1, from coordinate 40,726 downwards.
GTCACAGAGATTTTAGCGGCCTTGGCCCTGGGTTACTAGTCATGTGTCGAAAGGGTGTCGTGGTCGATTGACTTTTTTCCGGCCCCCCAGGTGCAGACAAAAGCGCTTGTTTTTAAGAAAACGTGGCTGGCCCGGGCCCGGGACGGCCCTTTTTGGCAAAGAAATTTCCCCGCTCGGCTTTTGGGATTGGGGGCAGGCAAGGGCCATGACGTGGAGGGAAACCCCCTCTGTGTCCCCAGTGGAAAAGGGAACATTTCAAGGCCAAAAAAACCCGGCAATCCCACATTCAGGCTTTTGGCTTTGGGATGGTTTGGGTTCAGTGTTTCTTCTGCTCCCAAACCCGGAAGAAAAAAGGCTGGCTGCTAGACTGGCATGAGGTCTCAAATGGGAGAAGGAGAAGGGGTTGGATGGGGCTCTGGTGGTGTGGTGGTATCGGGCGGGCGGTGGAGGCTGAAGCGGAGGGGTGATCCCTGATCATGACTCCCGAGAGACATGGGCCGTGAGGAAAAGCTTGGGGGGTGGGGAAGGGGGGGGGAGGAGGAGACCGGGGGGTGTGACAGTGGTTGGAGGGGCCCCGGGGCGGTTTTTGGCCTTTTTTTTGGGCCAAAATTGTTGCCTTTAAATTTTAACTCTTGCTTCCCCTGCCTGTGACTAAAACATGTTGGTGGGGGTTAAAAAAACTAAGGTTTTTGCCTCTAAATTATGCGTTTTCGGCAAAAAGGGGGATTGCATTCCCGGGTGAAAATTTAGGGCTTGCTCAAGAAGGCCCCGGGGTTGGAGGTCCTGGGGCCTTTTTTAAAGGGATAAGCGAGGAGCGGGGTTCCGGGTGACCGTGGTGGCGGAATCATATCAAACGGGCTTCTGAACCGCCCCCTCCTTTTTGGGCGGGGGGCCCCCTACTGACAATAACCCCCTTTTTCTTCCTCCCCGTCCAAAATGTGAAGCGCTCCAAGCAAAATTTTGTGAAAAAACCCTGTTGGTTCCCCAATTTGTCACATCATCATTAACCAGGTGACTGTCGTCCATGACATTCTGATCCAGGGCTGCGGGGTACAAAACAAGGGGTGCAAGGGGTTTCCACTGCCGGGGGTTTTTGCCGATTGACCCGGTTCCTTTTTCCCCCTCTGATGGCATCAGTAACTGGGCGTCAGACAGAAAAAAATATCTCTTTGGCCTTTGTTTTTTTTAACTTTCTTTTTGACCCCCCGCATTTTGGCATCAAAGAGGTTTCAAAAAAATGGATTATCCCCCAGTGGGGGTACAAAGGGGGTTGAAAAATTTTGGGTGCTTTTATGTTGGACGAATCTGATGAAAGCTGATGACGACATTTGTGGGGCCCTGAGGGAGGAAAAAAAGGGGGGTAAGGGTGCTGGTTGCATTAACCCCCTGAAAAAACAGAATTTCCGATGCTGTTCGTTACTGGATTTTTACAGGGCCCTGAAACCCCGCGATGACAGGTGCCCGGGCCCCAACTGGGCGATCGTGGATGCGGGGTTGTCGCCAGCATTTGGGAAAGGGCCCTTTTTTGTACCTCTTCCTCCCTGCCCCACCCCCTCTTTGCTGCTTACCACTGAATTTCGCCCTTTTTAGAAATATAAAAATTTGGAAAAAAGGGTTGGGAAGAGTTTTGGAACGTTCTTAAATTTAAAAAACGGCAAAAAAAAGCTTATTCTCAAACCCCTCAAATCAAAACAAAATTGCTGGATTCAAATTTAACTGCAAAGTAGATCTATCAACAAAGCTTGACTGACCAAAAGTAAAAAAAAAACACCTGTCTGAAATGTATACGGATATTGAAAGGTATTTTTGGCACCTATCAGTTCACCTGGGGTGACTACAAAGTTGCTGGATTCAAATTTAACTGCAAGGTGGCTCTATAAACACAGCTGGCATGCACCAAAGTGAAAAAAAACACGTATCTGAAATGTATACTGATAATAATAGGTATTTTTTGGCACCTATCAACCTGTGGTGACTACAAAGTTGCTGGATTCAACTGCAAAGTAGATCTATCAACAAAGCTTGACTGACCAAAAGTGAAAAAAACAGGTATCTGAAATGTATTCGGATAATAAAAGGTAATTTTGGCACCTTTCAAATCACCTGTGGTGACTACAAAATTGCTGTATTCACATTTAAGTGCAAGGTGCCTCAATGAACAAAGCTGTAGTGCGCCAAAGTGAAAATACACATATCTGAAATGTATTCGGATAATAAAAGGTATTTTTGGCACCTTTCAATTCACCTGTGGTGACTACAAAATTGCTGTATTCACATTTAACTGCAAAGTAGCTCTATCAACAAAGCTGTACTGCGCCAAAGTGAAAAAACACGTATCTGAAATGTATTCGGATAATGAAAGGTATTTTTGGCACCTATCATCCTGTGCTGACTACAAAATTGCTGGATTGTAATTTAACTGCAAGGTGGCTATATCAACAAAGCTGGAATGGGAAAAATTGAAAAAGAACACCTAACTGAAATGTATACTGATAATAAAAGTGGAGCTTTGCACCTTATCAAAGAGACCTGCAGTTACTAGAAAAGATGTGTATCCTAATATAAGTTGTAGAGCTTTCTCTGTGAAGAAATAGAATAATTTCGCTGAGCTGTTTGCTGAGCTGTTTGGACAGAGGCAGAGCGCACGTCCTACTGCTCTGAGACGCTGACAGACACTGATCATGAACAGGAAGGGCTGTTCTATGTAAAACGAGGTCATGTGATTTTTCCAGCCAATCGCAACCATACACATCCCAGTCATGACGTCGCACACACATCTCACCCTGCTTTATTCTGTAAGCTGATTTGCTGGCCGCCAAAATGACAGGAAGCGCCGAAAATGGCGCGATATTAATAGATTATGCACAGATTTTAACCTAAATTATCACGTGATCTAAAAAATCCGATCAACGTAAATACCGTGCCGATTTCAACTTTGTCGATAATAATCGCTCAACACTATTCCTGAAGTCTTCCACAGATCTTCAGAACATTCTGAAAATGGCCAGGAAACTGTGCATGCACTTTATCCATTCGTACAAAGCCAGGAACACCGTCCTCGAGTAGCAGCGGCAAAACGGCCTCCCCAACACACGATGTTTCAACCTGTTGGAATTCCAGCCTGCACATGTTGGACCGACTGTATGAACAGAGAAAGGCCATTAACGATTTTTTGATGATCCACGCGGACAGGAGTACTCCCCTGTGTAACTTTGATGTCAGCCAGTGGCAGCTCATGCGTGACACCTGCCGTTTGTTGAGGCCATTCGAGGAGGCCACATTATTTGCCTGGCTAGTGACAGCCGAATAGTCAGCATCCGGCAGAGGGATGACTTCTGGCTCTCCACCTTATTGGACCCTCGCTACCGGTCCAAAATTGGAGCCTTTTTCCCAGCTATTGAGAAGGAGGACAAACTCAAATACTATAGGGAAATCCTCCGTAGTCAGTTGGCCGCTGCCTATGTGCGGCATCGTCCCTCCTCTGACAGGTCTGACCGGGGGGTTCTTCAGCTCTCACGTACTACTGCCGCGGCTGCCGGGAGAAGGTGGGGAGGTCGGAGCAGTACCAGCTCCATCAGCAGCAACCTAAGTCTGGAGTCACTGATGAGCAGCTTCCTTCACCCGCCTAGTGAGGAGGGCAGTCGCCAGCAGCAGCAGCAGGACCTGGAGCAGACCCTGAATGAACAGGTGGTTGCCTACTTGGACAGCACTCTGCCACCCCAGTTAGAAGAGCCGCTGGAACTACTGGCAGCCAAACTGGAATGTGTTGGCCAGGTGCAACTTGCCGAGTTGCAGTGGAGAAGCTGTCCTGCCCGGCCAGTAGTGTGGCATCAGAGCGGGTGTTCAGTACAGCGGGGGCCATCCTTACCCCAAGGAGAACCCGCTTGTCCACGGGAAATGTGGAATGTGGACTGACCTTTGTCAAGATGAATCAGGCGTGGATCGGCCAGGATTTCCACACAACAATGCCTTAGGCGTCAGACTACATCAGCCATTACGCCTCACCCAAACTGTAAGAAATTAATCTGGGTTCAAATTACCTGCCTCAGCCACTATTTTGATGCCGCCACCCACCTAATGCCACACATCTGCTGACAGTTTCTCCATCTGCCACCAACCATCTTTACCAGGGACTGGTATTGCCACCCACCTCCACACTCTGTCATTGTGCCACTGTCTGACCTCATGCTGCTGCTGTGGCTGCTGCTGTGACCTCCACACTGTGTCATTGTGCCACTCTCTGACCTCATGCTGTTGCTCCTGCCGCTGTCACCTCCACTCTCTGTCATTGTGCCACTCTGTGGCCTACTCCAGTTTTTGCCACCTCCAGAATGTGATTGTGCCACTTTCTGACCTCATGCTGCTGCTGTGGCTGCTGCCGTGACCTAGACACTGTGTCATTGTGCCACTCTGTGGCCTATTCCTGTTTTTGCCACCTCCAGAATGTCATTGTGCCACTGTCTGACCTCATGCTGCTGCTGTGGCTGCTGCTGTGACCTCCACACTGTGTCATTGTGCCACTCTCTGACCTCATGCTGTTGCTCCTGCCGCCGTCACCTCCACTCTCTGTCATTGTGCCACTCTGTGGCCTACTACAGTTTTGCCACCTCCACGAATGTGATTGTGCCACTTTCTGACCTCAGCTGCTGCTGTGGCTGCTGCCCTGACCTAGACACTGTGTCATTGTGCCACTCTGTGGCCTATTCCTGTTTTTGCCACCTCCAGAATGTCATTGTGCCACTGTCTGACCTCATGCTGCTGCTGCTGTTGATGCCGTCAACTCCACACTGTGTCATTGTGCCACTCTTTGGCCTACTCCTGTTTTTGCCACCTCCAGAATGTCATTGTGCCACTCTCTGACCTCATGCTGCTGTGGCTGCCGCCATCACCTCCACGCTCTGTCACTGATGTTGCCACCTGAGCTCTCAGCTTGTTTTTTTCCAGCTGGCGCTGCCATGACTTTATCAGGCATCATTCGCCTTTCAGTTTTTTGGTCAGTTTTGCCCTCTTAAGTGCCCAGGGAATTTTAGAGTGAAGCGATTCTAAGAGCGGCGGCAGTCATGTGTGTGTCATACTAAAACACAACATTGTATGAAGACCAAACCAAGCTCCCTCTGCATATTTAAGCATGGCACAATGTTCTACAGCACCCTGCAGGCTCTGTGCAGCCTGGAAATAGCTGTTTTTTAACGTGATTCGTCCCGAAGTAATTCGGAACGAAGTTATTTTTTGTCGGGAAATTCGGCGAAGTGAGCGAACCGAATTTCGAGAAATTCGCCCATCTCTAGTTAGATCCAGTATAATTCACTATATAAAATGGCACATATATGTAACTTAGCAGTGTTATAAAATATATGTGTAAACAGACTATAAACCGCCAACTCGATAAAATAGTGGCCACTAGAGATGGGTGAATCGATTCTAACGAAGTGGAATTCGTTTAGAATTTCAGGAAAACTTTGGTTCGGAACGAAGTCGAACTTTGGGTACTTCGGGTGAACGAAGTGTGCTTTTGATTGATAAAATGGCTGCGAGCACATGGCGCTACATGGGGCAAAGCACTCTGGGAAGAAGGGCATAGCCTGCATGACATGTGCAGAGGTGAAGCCAATCAGAGACCGGCGGGATTCTATGACGTCACCGCACTATATAAGTCCGGGCGCGACGCCGGGAGCTCACACTCCTCTCACTGTGCTCATCAGGGAAGGTGCTGCCGCGGCTGATAGCTCTTACTGAAGAATTGATTTTTATATAGCGATTTCTGTGGGGTGTCTCAGCTTGTCTCAGAGACTGTTCTCTTAATGTTCTATTTCTGATTTTTGGGTATTGGATCTGAAATCCAGTGTGCGTCCACTGCAGCTGCATATACATTCAATATCCAAGGGGATCTAAGCCAGTTCCTGTTGTATTCAATTAAAGAAACAGCGTTTTAACAAAACAAATACCAAAACATTTTTGGCTGCTCAATTCTATTGCGCAATTTACATCCAGGGGTCAATTAAGCGTTGTTTTGCTGGTGTGCTGACCCCAAGAAACCGTCTTTTTCAACGCCAAAATATATAAATTTTTCCTGTAGCCTAATTCACAAGCAAAGGTTAATTACAACTGTATCTCTTGTTGTGTGGCGTAGAAAACATGCAATTGTAACACGCTACAAAGCTACTATTTTGTGGGGCTCAATTCTTTGGCGCAATTTACATCCAGGGGTTAATTAAGCGTTGTTTTGCTGGTGTGCTGACCCCAAGAAACCGTCTTTTTCAACGCCAAAATATATAAATTTTTTCCTGTAGCCTAATTCACAAGCAAAGGTTAATTACAACTGTTTGTTGTGTGGCGTAGAAAACACGCAATTGTAACACGCTACAAAGCTACTAGCTTGTGCGGCTCAATTCTTTGGCGCAATTTACATCCAGGGGTTAATTAAGTGTTGTTTTGCTGGTGTGCTGACAAAAATAAACCGTCTTTTTCAACGCCAAAATATATAAATTTTTCCTGTAGCCTAATTCACAAGCAAAGGTTAATTATAACTGTATCTCTTGCTGTGTGGCATAGAAAAAACGCAATTGTAACACGCTACAAAGCTACTATTTTGTGCGGCTCAATTCTTTGGCGCAATTTACATCCAGGGGTTAAATAAGCCTTGTTTTGCTGGTGTGTTGACAAAAATAAACCGACTTTTTCAACGTCAAAATATGTAAATTTTTCCTGTAGCCTAATTCACAAGCAAAGGTTAATTACAACTGTATCTCTTGTTGTGTGGCGTAGAAAACACGCAATTGTAACACGCTAAAAAGCTACTAGTTTGTGCGGCTCAATTCTTTTGGCGCAATTTACATCCAGGGGATAATAAGCGTTGTTTTGCTGGTGTGCTGACAAAAATAAACCGTCTTTTTCAACGCCAAAATATATAAATTTTTCCTGTAGCCTAATTCACAAGCAAAGGTTAATTACAACTGTATCTCTTGTTGTGTGGCGTAGAAAACACGCAATTGTAACACGCTACAAAGCTACTAGTTTGTGCGGCTCAATTCTTTGGCGCAATTTACATCCAGGGGTTATTTAAGCGTTGTTTTGCTGGTGTGCTGACAAAAATAAACCGTCTTTTTCAACGCCAAAATATATAAATTTTTCCTGTAGCCTAATTCACAAGCAAAGGTTAATTACAACTGTATCTCTTGTTGTGTGGCGTAGAAAACACGCAATTGTAACACGCTACAAAGCTACTAGTTTGTGCAGCTCAATTCTTTGGCGCAATTTACATCCAGGGTTTAATTAAGCGTTGTTTTGCTGGTGTGCTGACAAAAATAAACCGTCTTTTTCAACGCCAAAATATATACATTTTTCCTGTAGCCTAATTCATGTCCGAAGGTTATTTAAGCCTGTTTGTGCTTTTACATTTAGTAAAACACACAGTGTTTTTAAACGACACATACAAGTAAATTTTTCCTGGCCATTTGTGGAGCGCAATTTATATCCAAGGGTTACCCAAGCTTGTTACTGGGTTCATTTGGAGTCAAAAACAGGGTGTATATTTATATTTATCATATACAGATATCATCATCAAACAGTGTCTGTACATTTTAGAACAAACAGTATGTCAGACAGAGAGGTGGCAGGCTCTGCACCTGCGAGTGGCAGTGGCACAAACATTCCTGGAACAGGCCCAGGTCACAGCACAGCAAGGGGACGTCGCAGCAGGGGTCACTCGGTGAGGCCACAACTGCCGCTGTCATCTAGCGGCCGTGTGTTGTTCAGCAACCCAAGGTTTCTTGATTGGTTGACTAGGTCATCCTCTTCCTCCCAGATGACATCTGACAACCCCAGCCAAGAGTCGGTGGGAACCTCAGACACAACCATTAGTTGGCATGGCCCGGGAGCGGGTCAGCGGCCCTCACCTGTCCTCAGCCCGCCTCTGTCCCATCTGGTTCCCTCAGCCAGAGATCTACTATGTGGTCTGGGCTCAGCGCCACTATATAGCGAGGATGAACAATTTGAGGAGGGCAGTCAGCAGCTACTTGGCAGCGAAGAAATGGGGGCCAATATCGCCTGCTTCTTGCAGTAGGTGGCAAAGTATAGATGTGGAGAGTGGCATGGGAGGTCATGTTGTGAGAGGTCAGCCGCGGCATACAAAGAAAAGTGATGAGGACAGCAGTGACTATGTAACACAAATCGATGATGATGTAGCCGACCGCACTTGGGAGCCGGGTGAGGCAAGGGCTTCATCATCGTCAGGAGAAGAGGGCGTCAGCTTGTGCGTCAGGCAGCAGCGCAGCCAGCAAGTGGGTCGTGTGGCCGTGAGTCAGCAGGATAGCAGCAGTGTGAGGTCGGGAGCCAAGCGGCCACGGGGTAAAAAACCCGCTTCGCAGGTCCAAGAAAGTAGCAGCACAGGGGCTCAGCGAGGCAGCGGCGGCAGTAGTCACTCAGTGCGGAGCGTTGGCGGTAAAATCCGATACTCGGCGGTGTGGCAGTTCTTTTCTAAGACACCGGAGGAGCCGAATATGGGTATATGTAGAATCTGTGGGAAGAAAGTGAAGCGTGGCCAGGGAGCTAATGTTGGCCCTGCGTCAACACATGCAGCGCCACTAACCGGTGGCCTGGGAGAAACGTGGCTCAGATGTGGTGGTCCATCCTGCCGCCGCAACAACAGCAGCAGCGCCCAGTGGCACGCATGCCATTGCAGCCAGTCAAGGCTCCACCACCTCTGCAGAAGGGAGCTGTTTCTCTTTGACATCATCTCCCGGTCCAGATGCTCCTGCTCCTCGCTACTCATGGCGCCAGTAGTCGTTCAGCGAGGCGATTGCAAAGAGACAACAGTATGCGTCCAACCATCCTAAGGTGCAGCAGCTGACCGTGCTCCTGTCCAAGTTGTTGGTACTGCAGTCCCTCCCTTTCCAAATGGTGAACTCTGCACCGTTCAGAGAACTAATGGCTTGTGCCGAGCTGAGATGGAGAGTTCCAAGCCGTAATTTCTTTTCCAAAAAGGCAGTACCAGCACTTCATAAATATGTAGAACAGAAGGTGGGTCAGTCCTTGAGCTTATCGGTTTGTTCCAAGGTGCACGGCAGCGCGGACGTCTGGAGCTGTAACTATGGTCAGGGCCAGTACATGTCCTTTACGGCCCACTGGGTGAATGTGCTTCCAGCCCAGGCACACCAACAACTTGGACAGGAGACGCCGCTTTCTCCTCCACGTTGTCAAACTGCTGCACCTGCGCCAATGTCCGCCTCCTCCTCCTCCACCACCACCACCATCTCAGCCTCCACAAGTACTGCTCCATCATACCACATGTGTAGGGCACAGCGGTGTCACGCAGTTCTACACCTGGCTTGCCTCGGCGAACGAAGTCACACAGGGGAGGAACTGCTCCGCGTCATGCAGCAAGAAATCGATGTGTGGCTTTCTCCAACTGCGAATCGGAACCATGGTGACGGACAATGGGAGGAACATGGTGTCCGCGCTGCACCAAGGAGGGATGGTCCATGTGCCCTGCCTGGTACATGTGTTCAATCTGGTTGTGAAAAGGTTCCTGAAGTCTTCCACCGATCTTCAGAACATTCTGAAAATGGCCAGGAAACTGTGCATGCACTTTATCCATTCGTACAAAGCCAGGAACACCCTCCTTGAGTTGCAGCGGCAGAATGGCCTCCCCCAACACACGATGTTTCCACCCGCTGGAATTCCAGCCTGCACATGTTGGACCGACTGTATGAACAGAGAAAGGCCATTAACGATTTTTTTATGATCCAGGCAGACAGAAGTACTCCCCTGTGTAACTTTGATGTCAGCCAGTGGCAGCTCATGCGTGACACCTGCCGTTTGTTGAGGCCATTCGAGGAGGCGACGTTATTTGTCAGTCGCCATGACTACGGGATGAATAACGTCATTCCACTGCTTCATGTCCTGGAACAGATGCTGAAAAATCTGTCTGGGCAGGGGACTGGAGACGTGGCGACTACATCTCGTGGCCACATGAGTCCAGTGGGGACTGAAATGGAGGAGGAGGAGGACATTGGAGCAGAAGCATTGTCTGGTGAAATGAGTGGATTTTCTACCCAGGTGACAAGAGAGTTGGAGCAGCTGGAGGAGGTGGATGGAGATGAGGAATCATGAGGCAGATTACCCCTAGCACCGTGGCAGTATACAGTGGAAATGGAGGCAGGGAGCCCCTCGGAGTCACTTGTGCAGATGGCCCGCAGCATGCTTATTTGCCTGGCTAGTGACAGCCGAATAGTCAGCATCCGGCAGAGGGATAACTTCTGGCTCTCCACCCTATTGGACCCTCGCTACCGGTCCAAAATGGGAGCCTTTTTCCCAGCTATTGAGAGGGAAGACAAACTCAAATACTATAGGGAAATCCTCCGTAATCAGTTGGCCGCTGCCTATGTGCGGCATCGTCCCTCCTCTGACAGGTCTGACCGGGGGTTCCTCAGCACTCACGTACTACTGCCGCGGCTGCTGGCGGAAGGTGGGGGGGTAGGACCAGTACCAGCTTCATCAGTAGTAACCTAAGTCTGGAGTCACTGATGAGCAGCTTCCTTCACCCGCCTAGTGAGGAGGGCAGTCGCCAGCAGCAGCAGCAGGACCTGGAGCAGTCCCTGAACCAACAGGTTGTGGCCTACTTGGACAGCACTCTGCCACCTAAGTTAGAAGATCCGCTGGACTACTGGGCAGCCAAACTGGATGTGTGGCCGCAACTTGCCGAGTTTGCAGTGGAGAAGCTGTCCTGCCCGGCCAGTAGTGTGGCATCAGAGCGGGTGTTCAGTGCGGCGGGGGCCATCGTTACCCCAAGGAGAACCCGCTTGTCCACGGGAAATGTGGAACGACTGACCTTTGTCAAGATGAATCAGGCGTGGATCGGCCAGTATTTCCACACACCAATGCCTTAGGCGTCAGTCTGGGTTCAAACTACCTGCCTCAGCCACTATTCTGATGCCGCCACCCACCTGATGCCACACATCTGCTGCCAGTTTCTCCATCTGCCTACCACCATCTTTACCAGGGACTGGTATTGCCACCCACCTCAACACTCATGCTGCTGCTGCTGTTGCTGTTGCCGTGACATCCACACTGTGTCATTGTGCCACTGTCTGACCTCATGCTGCTGCTGTGGCTGCTGCCATGTCCTCCACACTGTGTCATTGTGCCACTGCCTGATCTCATACTGCTGCCGCCGTGACCTCCACACTGTGTGATTGTGCCACTCTGTGGCCTAATACTGTTTTGCCACCTCCAGAATGTCATTGTGCCACTGCCTGACCTCATGCTGCTGCCGCCGTGACCTCCGCTCTCAGTCATTGTGCCATTCTGTGGCTTCCTCCTGTTTTTCCACCTCCAGAATGTCATTGTGCCACTGCCTGACCTCATACTGCTGCCGCCGTGACCTCCGCTCTCAGTCATTGTGCCACTCTGTGGCTTCCTCGTGTTTTGCCACCTCCAGAATGTCATTGTGCCACTGCCTGACCTCATGCTGCTGTGGCTGCCGCCGTCACCTCCACACTTTGTCACTAATGTTGCCACCTGAGCTCTCAGCTTGCTTTTTTCCAGCTTTTGCTGGCATGACTTTATCAGGCTACATTCCCGCTTCAGTTTTTTGGTCAGTTTTGCCCTCTTAAGTGCCCAGGGAATTTTATAGTGAAGCGATTCTAAAAGCGGCGGCAGTCATCTGCGTGTCATACTAAAACACAACATTGTATGAAGACCAAACCAAGCTCCCTCTGCATATTTAAGCATGGCACAACGTTCTACAGCACCCTGCAGGCTCTGTGCAGCCTGGAAATAGCTGCTTTTTAACGCGATTCATGCCGAAGTAATTCGGAACGAAACGAATTTTGTCGGAAAATTCGTCGAAGTGACCGAATCGAATTTTTGAGAAATTCGCCCATCTCTAGTGGCCACACTTTATCTCAAAGTACAGAAAGAAAAGTATAATGATGTGAAATAAGCATGAGAATAGTTATCATTGCTGGTGAAAAATGGTTACCAGCACCGGCCTCTCCAATTATATACCCTGTTTCCCCGAAAATAAGACAGTGTCTTATATTAATTATTGCTCCTAAAGACGAGCTAAAACTTACTTTTAGGGGATGTGTTATTTTTCCATGAACAAGAATTCACATTTATTGTTGAACAAAAATCAATATGTATTAATATACTGTAGTGATTTCATCACAAACATCAGCATAAGCAGCCAAACTCTGAATTGCATAAAAAAATGCACTATGTCTTATTTTCGGGGGATGTCTTATTTTCGGGGTAAAAGGGTACTGCCCTATCTGTGGGTCTTCAGCAAACTTTCATGGCAACCCTTCAGAAAAACATGATCTTGTCACTTGAGAGGGGAAAGTTGGTTGACAGAGAGAACCACTTTTGTCTAATTGCTTAGAGGTCCTAGTCTCTACTGACTGATCCCAGAAGTTGGGGCAGGGAAACAACTGTATCAGCCACACTCCTGGCTCTGATCTTGTGGGTTCAGTGCCAGTACCCACGGGATTGTTATGAGATATATAGCCATCATACAGTGGCAAATAACTCCTGGTCATTGTAAATATATACGTCAAACATTATTGAGGGGCTAATTGCAGAACATTCTGGCTTTATGAACCATACCTTAAACTAATTAAAGTTAATTATTTCGGTAATGGCATATGTGTGTGGTGACTCTTTTGCAGCACATAATTTGTGTTAAACAAATGGACTTTGAGCTTTAAATCTATCTCTTGAGCAGCTAGAAAAGATGCAAAATGATCTATATAAATCATTGTGGCTACAGGCAGTAAAATAGCTCTAAGCAGCAAAAGCTATGCACCTATAGACTCAAGCAATGTAAATTCAACTTCACTCATCAGTATCATACTAATATTAATATAAGCAGTTTAATAATATACAATATCTAAAGCTGGATAGTAAATCTGTAGACTGTAAAATACATTGTACTATACTTAATATCAACAAAGTAAAATGAGACGTTTCAGCGTGCAGTTTGGAACATCATGTAGGTGGGTGATATCACATTTTCCGACATGCGGAGAAAGATATTTTTTCTTGTACATTTGGATTCGAGTGCCTGAGAAATTGTAATTAAAATCCCCTTTTAGTGTCACTCACTTTGCAGCAGCACTCAGCAATTCATACTGGTTTCTGATTGTGTGGGCCACTTCTAAACCTTGGCCAGCCCTAATTTACAAGCATTAACTGAGCTTAAAGCAGGCAGCTGCGTGAGCCTTAGTGTATTTAATAGAAGAGTACCACCCCCCCAGAAAGGTAACTTGTTACTCTGCCAAAAAACATTATTATGACATTGCCCTGTACGTTATTTCTTGTTAGTAGCTCTTATGTTTTTGGACAGGTTGCTCTACTGCGTGGTATGAGGATTTCACTCAACACATGAAATGTGACATTCACAATTAGAAAAGTAGTACATCTTTAGATTATATCTATGAAATTGTTTGTAATTTGCCTTCCTTTAATATATTACATTTCTCTTTCATCACCATTGTGCTTTTAAACCATATTCCCTCAGTAGTAAATTGTTTTACTCTTGTCAGTGAAGTGATTACATTTACGGTAATTAAAGGAACGTGGGAAATATAACTATTTAATGAGGTAGTATAAGGTGTATTCTTTCTACCCAGCAGAAGCACATTATTATGACCAATACATACTTTCAACATCAGAAGTCACATGCGGTGAGCTGGCTTGGTGGGTATATAAGTTTCACGATAGGCTGTCTGCTTACATTTCCCTTCGTTGCTATTAATAGTGAAGTCGGACATTTATCAGAGTTGAAATAGGGATGATTTTGCCAAGGGGTTGTTCACTTTTTTTTTTTACATTTATCTACTAATGCACATTTAACATAAAAAAAAACCCCTCATACTCACTTCTCTGCTCCCCTCCATTCCAGCACTGTGCAATCCTCACTGACCCCAGACAGCTAGATGGTCTGGGAGAGACTCAGTAAGTTCCTGGTAGGTTGTCACAGGAATCTGGAGCCATGTTGACTGAATCCCACAGCTGCTGGAGGGTGTGTGGGGCAGGATCCATAGAGTGAACACTACCATCAACGTAGTCCCACAGATACTCAATTGGGCTTAAGTCTTTGTAACTAGGGGCCGGTGCCCTTGGAAATCTTGGTTATCCTGTTCCAACCAATGTTGGGCATTACTAGTCGTGTAATATGTTTCATTGTCTTCCCAGAAGGTCCCATCCGCCCCAGGGAAGACAACAAGCATGTATGAGATCTGCAAGGATGGGTTCATACCCAAATAGAGCTGAGAGTACCTTCCACATGGATGAATTGATCCAGAAAATACCACAAAAGCATTCCCCAGACCATAATGTTGACATCACCAGCTTGTATTCTTCCAGAATTGGTTGCAGAGTATTTGTAATCTGATGTTTCATGTCCATCCATTTAATGAAGCAGAAAACATGACTCATCAGAGAAGGCAACCCTTTGTCAATCAGCACAGGTGCAGTGACCATCGGTCTGCTATGGGGCAGGATACGCAGTAGGGTTTGCTGACCTGTTGTATTAGACACACATCTAGTAGCCTCCTAGTTCATTTTGGTGGTGAGCAGCTCCTCCGTAGCATGTCGGTCTGCCCTTGTGCACCTTCACAGCCAACATTTACCTCACATAAATGACATGTGGTGCTCCTCATTTTACATGTAACTTTTGCAGAATGATGCCATTTATTCACTCAAGATACACTTTCACCACAGCAGCACTCAAAGGGCCACAAGTATGAAAAGGTTTTGGTCTAAAACCCACTTTTTTCCCCATAGAAATCTATGGGGAAAAAGTGAGTTTTAGACCAAAACTGTTTCATACATGTGGCTCAAAGTGGATGTTCACTTGGTCAAATTTCGGCACGCATTTTGCGTCGTAATTGCACTCTCATACGAGCGAGATGCGCGCTGAAATTACGGTAATTCACAGTTCTCATCCTCCTCAGCCTGGGCGTACAATATGATCGTATTGTACACCCAGGGAGATAAGTGACATGTCAATTGCTTGCGGAGAATACGTGCCACGAGTGATCACAGTCTACGGGGCCGGCAACTGCTGGCCTCCCCGAGTCGCGGGAGTATGCACCAATCAGCGTGACTCCCAAACACCCGGCGTAATTGTGGGGCGTGCTATACGCCCCGCAATTACGCCATGTGAACATAGCCAAACAGTTTATAAAGTGTGCATATTCACAAATATTTCATTGTATATATTGAAAAGGGCACATAATCATACATAACGATTTATTAAAAAGGATATTTCTAGTCTACATGACTTTACATGTATTATTAGGAGTGATTTAGAGGTATGGTTGGAGCTAGAGGAGTCATGAAACTTGCCAATGGATGCAGAGAGCACACTTGTAACCTGGGATAGCAGCTTCGACATTTCCCTATAAATATTTTTGTCCAGCACGCTGTATAAAGAGTAAGAAACACTCCTTAGTTCGGATATTAACAGCACATATCTCTTACAAAGAAGCTTCTTCTTCTTCATGTTCTCTGTTCATTGTGTACTTCTGCATAGGCCTAAATACAGCAATTTTCTTTCTGAGCAGGAATTCAATGTGAAGCCTGCAGACTAATTTGCACTGAGCTGCATAAACTGCCAGCATCAAATGACGCTAATACAATAATTTAGGGAGTGAAAAGGTCTTGTTCATTTTCTCGGGGGACTACTCAAAACCACCTGGGATCTAACCATGAATAATACCAGTCATGAGCAAATAGCAAATTAAAGCTGGAACAAATATATCTACAGATCCAGGAAATATGGCATTTGTATATAATATATGCCAGGGTAAAACCAGTTATTCCTATTGGAGATTTGCCAAGTCCTAGAGAGAACTAAATCAAAATACCATTATTATTTGGACTCCACAACTTTGCTATTGATTCAGAGTTTTTATAATTATTATTTTTATTTTTTTTGTCTGGGTTGGGAAAGAAAAGGTAGAATATTTGGCACATTTTGGTTTTTCAGGATTTTTGTAGTACAGGGAAATAGAATGTACTTCTTGCAATTTGTTTTCAATCACAGAGTTACAGAAAAAGGCAAAGATGAAGCCTTAAGACCAAACCACGACTGATTCTTTTTCTCTACAAATACACACATACTTATTTAATTTGAAATAGAGGGTTTATTTATGTAAGAATTGACTTCAATTCTTCAGTCAGACTCTGGCCAGCCTCCCGTGCGTTTTTAATGTACTGTTACCTTATTTAATGCAGTGGCACATCGTATCTCTTGCTTTCTTAAGCACGGCTGTTTTCAGTTTTCGACTGCACACCTGCACAAAACGATCCATTACAGGGGAACACAAGGTGATCCAGCAAATTTATTCTAAGACACCACCACGATAAACGACAACCACTTAATGTAATTTGTATATTCTCCAGCTTTTCAGAGCCATCTTTGGTACAATGGTTTCTCTCCGGTTGCCAAGTGTATCATTTCAGCTGCCCAGACCCCCAAAAAAAGGTAAATGGAAAACCACACCAGCACTCAGGAAAAAAAATGGTCATGGCAGTATGTCTTTTTTCTATTAGAGTGGAATTCAGTAGCTGCGGTAGAGGAGGGGCTGACAGAGAGAGTGATGTCTGACCTGTGAGATGGATTTTCATGGGCTATAAAATAATAGCTTGTCGTTCGACTTTCCATTTTCTCACCAGTGTCTCATTGCATACGATGATGTATAGGAAGAGTGGATGCCAAGGAGATACATGTGGACAAAGAAAATGCAGCATAAACACCGTATCTAAAAAGAAAACTATGCTGTAAAATATAGTACAGGTTCACCTTTACTTTTGTGGCACAGTTTATATACAGATGTGAACTGTAGACATATTAGAATGGAATCTGCAGCTGTAAAACTCATGCAAAAGTGTTCTAAAACTAGGGAGACTAAGCCCATATTTATCAAGCAGCTGGGACACTTCATAGACACCTGAGAAGGTTTTATCCCTGAAAATAGGTGTTATAGTGGAATGATTTGTTTGTCTAAGGTGTAAGACATATTTGTAAGGGTCTAGCGACAAAATCTGTACTTGGAGAATGCAGCATAAGTTCTACAAGATCTGAATAAAACATTAAAGTTAAAAGTATAATTGTTTTAAAGTAGCACGAATAACATGTTAAGCAGCAGTATTGTGAAATGCGCCCACATGTTTTGATTATTATTATTTTTATTATTACTATTTATTTTAAATTGCCATTAATTCCAGAGTGCTGTAGATTCAAGTGGGTTTACATGTTTAAAAACCCAGTGGCTGCAGGAGATTCACTGGGGCAGCCACACCCAGCTCGACATTTTGGGGTTAATCCAGCAGAGTGTGGCCGCGCCTCCCTGTAGCCAGGTGGGAAACAGAGCAGCAGCAGAGTATTTGCCAGCTATTTGGAGCATGGGCAAAGATAGTTTTTGTGTGATGGCTCAACTGATGGCATAATCACCTGGTGAACATGGTAAATGGGCTGGCGCTTGCCAACAGTGCAGTTAGCAGCCGTGGCACCTGTCCTGCTGATATAAAGGGCTAGCTCATGTCAGTCAGCTTTTACAGCCAATTGTATTATACCCATCTTTACTTAAAGGGCACTTATCCCTTTGCTTGCTTCAGATTTTTTAAAAAGTCTATAGTGATATTCTATTCTTCAGTAGTTATTTATATTTTATATTTTAGTGCCAGTAATTCCGGGGCACTTTACAACCAAACAGGTCTTAATACATAGCATGAGACTAGTACAATACAATATTTAAATATATAAATAAACTGATACAGAAGTATTGATGACCCTGCCCACAAGAGCTTACAATCAACAAATGACAGTATAAACACCCTACAGGTCTGACATTTGACTTGTTCCTAACCATTCTATTTGTCTGCTGTCTGTCCTGTCATTCTGCCTGTGATTCAACGATGCCAGCCTGTGACCCAACTTTGAGAGAACACCTTCTACCCTGACCTTCTACTTGTGATCCATATACAGATGTAGCAGAGTGTAGCTTGACTGTGATATCATGGCTTTTTGTGATAACGGCTCTCATCTGTAAACAAAGGTCATTGAACAGCATTGGAAAAGTAGAGATAACACTCTGTACATTTTTTGATCTTCTCCCCAGCTCTGAACCTGTTCCTCATCAGTCACAGTGGGTGAACACAACGTGGATAGCAACTTGGAAATTCCCTGCAGCCAAGACCATATCCCTTGTACAAGGGGCTCAAGGGTGAAAACCAGGGGACTTCTCAGACTGCAATCCTTGGTGCAGCAGTGCTATCGTGACTCCATGTATTTGCATGCTTCCAGAGCTCTCAATCTTTGCTACATCTCCTCCTTACCATTTTGGCTTATATATACATATGTGTGTTCATTTGCTAATTAAATGTATTTGCTATCATATCTTTCCATACCCATTCTCCCCTAGCTGTTTGCCATTGTGATTACCTATGAATAAGGTTGTCCGATCAACCAAAACTTCACATACCACATTTACCGCACTCCACAATTTACTTTGTATGGAATGTTGTATATTTTATTTCTCACATGTAAAGACATAATAATATATGACACATTTATGATATAAATACACTTTTTTAAGCATATTCAAGTGCTGTGGATTTCTATACTTATTTACAACAGAATAAAGTCATAGGCAACACATTTACTACTCTCAGCTTATCTGCACATAACATGTTTTGCCTAATATATAATTTACTGGTCAATGAAGTAAATATTTTTGTAGCAAAGGAGCTGTCTAGTGAAAAAATATTTTCTAAATAATATTTCCCCCAAAGTTAACACTTTTGTAATGCACTAATTTTTTTTTTCTCTTCCTGCATTTCTGCTATGGCCTTTTGATGACAAGATATTTTTTTTCATGGCAACCTTTGAAGCTACACTCTTTTAATTCTGCCTACCAAGGCTTTTATTATGAGGTAGAAAACAGGAGGTGTGCACTAAGACTAAGTTTGGGAGAGAGGAAGATAGAGAAAGCACAGCAAAGTATCTTGGAGCTTGCAGTTTTACAGGGCAAAGGGAAACAGCTTTTAAATAGGAAAAGATGCTGCAGAGAAGTGAGGCTACGTATAGCCCAGGAAAAGCACAAATTGTCACAGAAAATATCACAGGGAAGTGAATAAAGACTCAGGTAACCATATTGAGAATGTATTACATCAGAAAGAAGGAAAATCAGTGGAATATCAATAATATACAAACTAAGTGGAGGAAAGGGATAGGGTTCCCCTCTAAAGACCCTAAATAAAATAGTAGTCTGAGAAAAGAGAGCGCTCGTCCTAATACTACACACAGAAAATCCTTAGATATTCTTTCATCTCCACAAACAAAAAACATACATAAAATAGAGTAACTAACCAGTTTCACTGCTCAGGAGACATTTGACTGGGGTGCTACAGGCTTAGAATGCTGTGCCTTACTTGCTGCTTCAATGTAGCTCAGCTGCAATACTAAACTCTAGCATGGACAAGTTTGGCGCTGTTTATAGAAGAATACAGTCATGGATTTCTAATCATCTACAGCCCCTTAGCGTATGTCTCCACAGCATGGTTTTACAGTCAGATCCCCATAGATTTTCTGAGGTCAGATTTTAAAATTGACAGTATTGCAAAAAACTTGGAACATGTTCAATAATCGCTGTTTTTCACTCAGAAAATGGCAGATTATTAAACTATTCAAGTCAAGGGGATGGCCAAATCCGAAAACTATGAAAAATGCACACAAAACTAAAAACCGAGTGCAAAATACTGGTTGTCCTTTGCCGTGTGGATGCAGCCTTCATGTTCAGTTAATGATCCATCTACACATCTGTATGCTTTTCCCTTAAAATATTTTGCAGTTCAGTAATTCTTCGATCTACCGTTCTATGAACAAGATCTTAACTTGGGGCATGTGTGCTGCAAGGTCTCTTGTTCAGTAATGTCTTCAGTACTTAGAAAATGAGCATTCAGATATTTGAGTGCTATACATCCAATTTTAACTTTACCAAATCCATGTAGCATTAGAGCAATTAACCCCAGATTTTGTACCCTGTATACCAGATTCTCTTTTATACTTTAGGCTATGGTGATGATAGCATGGATCAGTATATCATGATCAGCTGCCCATGCTAGAGTTTCATAAATTGCTCAAATATACAATATTTGTCTAGTGTGGGACTTACAAGGACACCCAGAGGAAAACAGCTGTGTGAAAGCAATATCAGACATTACAAAGCTGTTCCACATGCACAAAATGTTCCCTTGTTTTATTTACATTCAGGATATAACAAATCTTCCAAATAAATAATGTGGTTCCCCTGTTATGAATCAATGCTTATAGTGTATACGTTGACACTCTTGAAATGAAAAGGAAGCTTCGTTAGGCACTGAAGGAAATTTTGCAAGCTGGACTTGCAAGTGATAAAGATTTTTTTTCCCTATTTGCGACACTGCCATTGATCTTGGATTACAAATATCAATGCAACACTATAAAAAATGTCATTGTGTTATTGTTCTAGGCACCAAGAGCCTTATTAGGATTCTTCATTGACTACTATACGGTATAAGTCAAATGGGCCTACAACGTCTTAGATGTTTGATGTGTATTAGATTCTTTGGACGTAGGTGACCAATTAATATTATTTTTATTTTTTAGCTATATATTTGTTTTCATTGATTTACTGTGTATTCCACGGTATAAAATCAACATCAACATAAAGAGCTATCTGTTGTAAAGATGATATCAGGTAAAGACTAGAAGAATTGGTTTATCAAGTTATTTGCAGTTTTGATTGTTCAGGAATTATTCAAGTTTAGCCTTTATACACAAACACTAGTTAAAGAAAAACTCTGTTGATCCTATGTAGTGCCTTTTTCCAGAACCAAATGAACAGAGACTTATCGCAACACATTGACTACTGAGTCAAATGTAAGAGCAGCAAATGCTTCAGAAAAGTGACATTGAATTTCTGATCTCTGACTCACAATGCAGACTCTCCTGTGTATTCCTATGAGATGCTGCTAGGTGTGAGACTGGGGTTCATGGAGCCCACCAGTAGATTTGTTTCTTAGGGCCCAATCTACAGCTACTGCATGTGAATGTAAATACTGTACTTGACTCTTGCAATCTGTTCCTTGCTTTCTGCCTCTCTTTCTTTGTCTTTCTCCCTGAAAAACAGCCCAGAGCCTGCCATGTCTAGGAGCCCACCATCAGGGGAAGTATTAGCTGTAATCCTCCCAAGGGACCTTGATCAAGTTTAAAAAGGAAGGGGCTCACTGATATGGTACAAGATGTGTCTCATCTGTAAGTAGCTTTTCATTGTGCAATGTATGTTTTTTTTTCTCTGCACCTACACCCTCCAAATTGTAAAGTGCTGCGGAATATGTTGGTGCTATATAAATAAAGATTATTATTATTATTACTATTGATAATGGGCTGGCAGCCCAGATGCTTTGGCTGTAGAGGGCCCTGTAATTACTTATGGCAGCCCTGCCTACCATGCCTAGCGGCCCACTAGAGATATTACTTGCTTCTCTTTGAGTCACTCCAAGCCTAATACTGTTTCACACCGCTCTCCCCATCTCCTGCTTGTAATAGGTTTCCACTAGGCTTGCAAATGGAGGAAAGGAGAGGAGCGTTGAGTGAAGCTGTATCTCATAGGAATACAGCATCTCATAGCAAATAGCAGAGACAGATAGTATAAGTTAGAGTACTTTTGTAAGTCTGCTACTAATTATAAAAGTGACTACTTTTTATATCACTGCATTAATTGCTATTTGATAGGGCAGAAATTATTTCTTGAAGGGGTGTTGGGGAGAAAATTGAAAAAAAAATACATATTTACTTTGTATTCCCTGTAACTTCTTTCCTGTAGTGCTGTATGGCTTGTGTTCCATAATGAGTGAATGCAGCGTGAGCCTCTGCTGTTTAATGTCACATGGCACAGGAACAGACCCCTGGTGGCACTAAAATAGAATCACAGGAGACCAGGAGGTAAGTATGCACTTTTTTCTATTTTCCCCCATGCTGGCCCCATATAATGTTTAAAAACTGGAAAAACCCTTTAAGCAGCATTTTATGTATGCAGAGACATAAACGAACAAAGAGGGTAGAGCTTGATGGGGAACTGTGAGAGCTGCCAGGAGGGGTTTGATAGACGCTGGTGTAGTCTGTAGTTCTTAGGAAATCCTTTAAACAGGACAAACTGACCTCTTGTCCATGCAAGGGAGTGCTCTATGCTAGTGGTCAGTTTGAGGAATACACAACTGCCCATAAAGGGCTTAACAGGGATAGAGCAAATCCCACCACTTCAAAATTGCTGTCAAATTAGTATTGTATGTGAAAAAAAAAAAGCTTACTGGATTGCTACTTTAAACTAAAAAAGTTGTCAGGACATTTAGGTAACTGGACTAGGGCAACAGACAAAATCTGAAGTAAAGACTAGCAACTGTGTAGCACAAAAGTATTATATGTGGACTGAGGGGCAATATAAAGGTTTGTCATCCTAGATGTTTAGGGATGTAGTTATGTTAGATCCTGACTAAACAAATATATATGTATATATGAAACCAGGAGTTTACGTACACTATATAAAAAGATACATATGCATATTTGTCTCGCTATCTGTCATGAAATCAGAATAAACCTTACCTGTTGTAGGTCAATTAGGATTACCAAAATTATTTATATTTGCCAAATGCCAGATAAATGAAAGAGAATTTAACACATTTTTATTACTTTCTGCAAAGTCAAAAGTTTACATACATTTCATTAGTATTTGGTAGCATTACCTTTAAACTATATGACTTGGGTCAAAAATTTTGGGTATCCTTCCACAAGCTTCTCAAAATAGTTGGTAGGAATTTTGGCCCATTCCCCCTGACAGAACTGGTGTAACTGAGCCATGTTTGTAGGTCGCCTTGCTCGCACCTATGTTTTCAGCTTTGCCCATAAATTTTCAACAGAATTGAGATCAGGACATTGTGATGGCCACTCCAAAATATTGACTTGGTTATCCTTAGGGGCCCTTTACATGGCACAGATCAAATACCGGTCGGAATATCCGACTGGTATTTGCTCTTTTTTTGGGGTTGTGTAGGGGGACTGCAGGGGGATGGCTTTTCTCCGCGGTTTTGCGGGCGGAATAATGAACATGTTCAATATTTTTCGTACCACCGGTGGTCTAAGAAGCCGTCAGGTGGAAAATCCATGCAGTAGGGACTGCTGCATGGATTTTCCATTAAGGTCCATGATAAAGTTTGACAGCCGGTTTACAGACGACTTTCAAAACAGAAAACCGTCTGTGAAACCGACTGAAAAACCTGCCGTGGGGACATGCCCTTAAGCCACTTTGTAACCAGTTTGGCAGTATGCTTCGGGTCATTGTCCATTTGGAAGACCCATTTCCACACGGTATTTAACTTTCTGGCTGATGTCTTGAGATGTTGCCTCAGTATTGCCACATAATCTTCTTTTCTCATGATGCCATCTATTTTGTGAAGTGTACCAGTCCCTCCTGCAGCAAAAACCCACAACATGATGCTGCCACCCCCATGTTTCACAGTTTGGATCGTGTTCTTAGACTTTCAAGCTTCTCCCTTTTTTCTCCAAACATAACGATGGTCATTATGGCCCAACATTTCTAGTTTCGTCACACCACAGGACATGTCTCCAAAATGTAGGTCTTGTTCCTGTGTGCATTTGTAAACATTAATCTGGCTTTTATATGTTTCTTTTGGAGTAATGACTTCTTCCTGGTGGAGCGGTCTCTCAGCCCACTTTGATACAGTACTCGTTTCACTGTGGAAAAGGACACAAGCTTATCAGCTTCCTCCAGCATCTTCATAAGGCCTTTTGCTTTTGTTCTTGGGTTGATATGCACATATCAGACCAAAGCATGTTCATCTATGAGACACAGACTTGTCTCCTTCCTGAGCAGTATGATGGCTGGACATTCCCATCTTGTTTGTACTTGCGTATAAATGTTTGTACAGATGAACAAAGCACCATCAGGTATCTGGAAATTATACCCAAGGATGATCCAGACTTGTGCTAGTCCACAATCCTCTTCCTGATATGTTGGCTGATATTTTTAGACTTTCCCATGATGTTATATACAGAAGTAGTGTGTTTCTGGTAGGCCTTTAAATACACCCACTGGTGTGTCTCTAATTAACTCAGATGTTGCCAATAAACCAGAATCAGAATCTTCCAAAGACATGGCATCGTCATTTGGGTCTGTCCCAAATTGTTTAAAGGCATGGTAATCCCAGTGTATTTAAACTTTTTGACTTTGTAGAAAGTATTAAAAATGTAAAAAATCTCATTATTCTGGCATTTGGCAAATATAAATAATTTTGGTAATCCTATTTGACCTAAAATGGGTTAGGTTTATTCTGACATCATGTCAGATAGTGAGAAAAACATGCAGATGTGTCTTTTTATATAGTGTATGTGAACTTCTGGTTTCAACTGATGTATGTTTATCTATCTATCTATCTATCTATCTATCTATCTATCTATCTATCTATCTATCTATCTATCTATCTATCTATAGAATACGTATATGGGTGTTACTGCTGATTAGATTGTAAAAGCTTTTATACTGGGAGAAGAGTTTTTTTGAGGCTTCATCCATTTCCACATCCTTATTAGTCAAAATGGTCTTCAAGGTTTTTGAAAAGCTCCCACACAGGCTGGGACTTTGCTAAAATAAAACTAAATCACCTGTACGCACCTCTCAATGTGGGCTTTTCAGCAACACTAGAGCTTCACCCAGAGGTGTATCTTAAAACTCATGGGGATCAATGCAAAACCTATCCATCTTTAATGTGCCATTTATAATATTTGTGTCTTTTTATATGTCATAGTGGCCTTAGGCCGCCTCAGCCTCCAGGGCTGGTATCCAGGCCTCTGACTTAATTTTTCTCTGACAGTCCCCCAGCAGTGGCCAATCGCTTTTATGGCCATCAAGCCAATCACTGGTCTCAGCGGTCTCTGCCTACATGTACAACACGTGACCACTGACCCTTGTGATTAGCACACAGTCATGAAAGTAATGCACATGATGACAACGCTAGGGAAAGACGCCTTTACAGGAATACATTTTAGTTAGATGGAAAAAGGCTTCTTCTCCTGCATGTACAATGGTGTGAAAAAGTATTTGCCCCCTTCCTGATTTCTTAATCTTTTGGATGTTTGTCACACTTAAATGTTTCAGATCCCTATAAAAGTCACAGAAAATTTATAGGCTAAAATAATGCATCATGTTCAATGGCTAACCGAAAACATGAGGACGGCGTAGCCACAGCAGTTACAGCGGTACCAGCAGCTACGGGGTCCCTTTCACACAAACAAGACATCGGTATTAGAAATGACACATGGGAACTGCCAGGAGACCACTTTTTGCACCAGAGACCAACAACTTGTCATATATGCAGTGCCGGTGGCAATAAGAACGTCCAAACAGGGAACGCGAAGGTTCAGCTGACAGGGCCTCAGTTACAGCAGGTGCAGCGACAGACAGGGCCACATGCAGCTAAATCAAATGGGGTGCCCACCCATCACTACTTTCTATTTTTAACATATCACCGGGCACCTTTTTCATTCCGTCCCCTGGCAGGAATACTGCCCAATTACCACCCCTGGCATCCATTTTAAAGTAGCCTGACCCCAAAACCAAAAAAAATGCCCTTATGGACACTCAGAATACACATTCCCAATAAGAAATTGACTATTTTAAAAAATATATATATTTTTCTAATCTTGCTTCTGCTGCTGCTGCTGCTACGGCTGCTTGCCATTCCACTGTTGGCACGTTGCTGACTTTGTACCACCGGGACATTAGAACGTAGAGCTAATGCAACAGATGTCCCCAGTGGAGGCCCAGTGAGGCCTGTGTCAAGTTCCTGCATTCTATTGTCAAGTGAGTTGAAGGAAATTGCTGACTTTTCATTTGGAACGTGGATCAAAGAGAGTGGACACCCAGTAACCACTCTTCATGTTAATGGCCTTGAAGCGTGGGAAATTAGCTTTTTGTCAATAAGACCTTTACTATTGGTTTCTTTTACAGCGGCATGCCCCAAAACCAGTAAAGATGCCATTGATAGAACCTCAGATTAAAAAGTGCCGGAAGAAAGTAGTCTTTGAACCACCATTTTGGTTTAGCTGGACATTGACTATACCTGCCCTGGGCCGCAGCATGAGCCACAAACATGCATGAGCCAGAGCTTAAAAAGTGATTAAAAAGTGCCAGAAGAAAGTAGTCTTTGAACCGCCATTTTAGTTGAACTGGACATTGACTCTCCCTGTCCTATGCCGTAGCATGACCTCAAAACGCGCACAGGTGCCCTTGTGGACCATCAGCAGAAAAATTTGCAATAAAAAATAAACTCTTTTAAAAAAACAAGTTTTCCAATGCTGCTGCTGCTATATCTATTTGCCATTCTACTGCTGGCACGTTGGTGACGTTGTTCCACTATAACATTAGAACGTGAAGCAAACGAAACAGATGTCCCCAGTAGGTTAACAAGGCCTGTCTGAAAATCCTGCATTACAATGTCAAGTGGGTTGAAGGAAATTACTGATCAAGGAGGGTGAGTCTGTGAACGTGGATCACAGAGGTTCAGATGGCAGGGCCGGACATAGAGTCGGTGCGGTGAGAGCCACGGCTGGAGTCCGTCATCTATTAACATTGGGTTCAGCTAGCAGGGCCGGACTCATGATGGGTGCGGTGAGAGCCAGGGCTGGTGTCCGTCACCTATTAACATGGCAAAAATGCCCCTATGACACAGCAACGAAAACAGTCAGGCCGAAGCAGAGTGCAGAAGCGGAAGTGTGAGCTAAGACCTCCAGCCTTCCTCAGTACACAGTCAAGACCTGGGTAGCGCTTGAGAAATGTCTGCCTCTACGAGAGCGCTTGACCCTCCGTATGAGTGCGGACCAATTGAGATTCACTTGGAAATGCTGGAGGTTGACGCTTCTGTTCCACCCAGGTGCCCTTTTTCTTGGCTTTAATTTTCTCGTTTACTCAACATGCTGGAAGAAATTGTCTCTGTTCTTGGGGTGGTGAATGTGCTCCATACTCCATGTCCTCTGAAAAACCTACATCTGTTCAAGTCTTCCTGTACCTCCCTTGTACAATTCAGAGGAATATTTTTATCAGCTATTTTGTAAATGCAAGTTTTTTAGTAGTTTAATTCTGGAAAACACATGTTTAAAATAGGAGGGAATCCCACAACATCTTTGTTTCTCAGTTTTTCAATCATATTAAAGGGGTGGTCTCACTACAGGGATTGCTTTTTATGTTAAACTTTTTGCTAAAACAAGTCACTTTGCAATATGTGTCCATTAACAGTGTCCTACCTATTCCTGTTTTTGACATCTTCATGACCCCAAAAATTCAAAACATGACCCTTCGACCACTGTTGACAATTGTGAAGAACAAATGCCTGTTAGAAACCACACTTTTTACAATAGGACCTGTAGTATATCTGTATGTCACAGCACCATGCCCCCAAAAATTCTAAAAATGACCCTTTGGTCACTGTTGACAATTGTGAAGAACAAATGCCTGTTATAAACCACTTTTTTTTTTTTACAACTGGACCTGTAGTATAGCTGTATGTCACAGCACCATGCCCCTAAAAATTATAAAAATGACCTCTTGCCAGTGTCAAAAATTGTGAGGAAGAAATGCCACTTAGAAACCACATTTCTGTACCAAAGGACCAAGATTAAAGCTGGTTTTGGACAGCACAATGCCCCCAAAAATAATTAAAATAACCTCTCAGCCAGTGTTAAAAATTGTGAGGGAAAAAAATGCCAGTTAGAAACCATATTTCTGTACCAAAGGACCTGGATTATAGCTGATTTTCACAGCATTATGACCCCAAAACCATTGACAGTGCTTGAAATTTTATTGAAGAAATGACTAAATGTAATATGTTTTTTTCATGAAACCGTGTACGATTGGTGTCTTTTACAGTCTCGTAACTGCAAAACCAGCAAAATAACCGTTTGGGCACTCAGAATAAAAATTGCATAAAGAAATGATCATAGTTACATAGTTACAAAATTTTTTCAGGCCGAAAAAAAGACTTATGCCCCCACCTTTTTTTTCAGCCCATTTTGCTAAAGGGGTTTTCAAAAGTGTTAAAGGGGTTTGATCCAGAGAAAGGCAAAAAACCCCCATGGGGTAGAAGCCAATTGCCCCAAATGTTAGGGAAAAAATGTTTTCCCCCAACCCAATC
The DNA here is from genome assembly GCA_025379985.1 of Phyllomedusa bahiana. Classification (NCBI taxonomy): domain Eukaryota; kingdom Metazoa; phylum Chordata; class Amphibia; order Anura; family Hylidae; genus Phyllomedusa; species Phyllomedusa bahiana. Next base: position 12,475 of record JAODAL010032624.1, on the reverse strand, counting down.
TGGCAATCAGAATTAATCTCTGGACAACAACCCTTCCCCCAAATCCTAGTCCCCCTAAAACTTTTATTTTTCATCTAAAAAATTTTCCCCAGACCTTCCCAAAATCCGGGGTCATAAAAACTTTTTATTTTATTACAAGAAGGGGGCAAATAAATTTCCCTAAGGGGGAAAAATTCTTTTAGAATTTAAAGGAAAAACTTTGATTCTAAACGAAGTTGAATTTTTGGGGGTTTGTTTTCGCGGGAACAAAAGCGAAATTTTTTAAATTGATAAAATGGCTGTGACACATTCTTTACATGGGGGAAAAGAAGTCTGGGGGGGAAAAGAAAGGAGTAACCTAAATGACATGTCCCAAGATGAAGCCAATCAGAGCCCGGGCCCGGGAATTCTGTGACGTCACCGCACTATTTTAATTCCGGAGGAAACCGCTGGCAGTTCAACTGCTAAAAACAGCGTTTATTAAAACGTTTGCTGCTCCTGAGATCTCACACTAAAGAACTAACTTTTATACAGCTTTTTTTGGGGGGGTTTTCACAGCTTGTCCTCAGAGACGTTTCCCTCTTACTTAAAAATTTTAAAGTTTTTGGGGGGTTTTAAGGGAAAATTGAAGCCCCAGGGGCCCGCCCAAATTTCCCAGTTTCATATACTTTTTAAAAAATGCTACCCTGCTCAGTTTTTTGAGCAAAATTGGGAATACCCAAAGGGGTTAAAACAAAGGGCCCTGTTGTTGCTTTTGTATTCAGTTAAAAAAACACGTTTTTACAATCCCAAATACCCCCTTAAATTTTTTTGCTGCCTTTTCTTTTGCAAAATTTAAAATCCGGGGGTTAATTAACCCTTTTTTCTGCTGTTTTTTGGTCACTAAAAGAAACATTTGTTTTTAAAACGCCAAAGAAAAATTTTTTAACCTTTTAGCATAATTCATATCCGAAGGTTAAAATTATGCTTTTTTTCCTGAAATTGGGTGCTCAGTAAAAAAACACGTCTTTTGTAACACATAAAATAGCTGGAAATTTTTTTGGCCCCTCTTTTCTTTTGCGAAATTTAGATCCGGGGTTTAAATTTAAACTATTTTTTTCTGCTGTTGTCTCAGTAAAAAACATGCCCTTTTTAAAACACATACAAATTTTGGAAATTTTTTAGGCCCCCTCATTTCTTTTCCCGCATTTTAGACCCAAAAGCTTTTAAAAAAAGTTTTTTTCTGCTGTTGTGGTCCGTAAAATACACGCGTTTTAACACGCTCCAAAAGCGGGGTTTTTTTTTTGGGCACCCCCCATTTCTTTTCACTTTTAAATTTAAGGGGTTTTTAATTAAGTTTTTTTTCTGCTGTTTGTCCCTTAGTAAAATACACATCGTTGTAAAAAACCCTTAACATGCTGGAAATTTTTTGGGGAACCTCTTTTTTTTGGGCGAAATTTTAAAGATCCAAGGGTTTAATTAATTTTTTTTCTGCTGTTGTGGCCCGTAAAATAACGACGTTTTAACACGCTACAAATTAAAATTTTTTGGCACCTCATTTCTTTTGCGCAATTTAGATCCAAGGGTTAATTAAATATTTTTCTGCTGTTGTGGGCCTTAAAATAAACGTAATTTTAACACGATACATAGCTGGTATTTTATGGCACCTCATTTATTTTGCACAATTTAGATCCAAGGGTTAATTAAGTCTTTTTCTGCTGTTGTGGTCACTAAAAGAAACTGTGTTTTTCAACGCCAAAGAAGAAATTTTGCCTGTAGCATAATTCATAACGAAGGTTAATTACGCGTTTTTCTGTGGTGTGGCTCAGTAAAATACACGTAGTTGTAACATGCTACATAGTGGTAATTTGTGGCTCCTTCATTCTCATTTGCGCTATGTTAGATCAAGGGTTAATTTCGGCGTTTTTTTGCGTTGTGCTCAGTAAATACACGTGTTTTTCAACACGCTTCGTAGCAGGTAAGTTTTGGCACCTCATTTCTTTTTCAATTTTGATCCATGGGTTAATTAATATTTTTCTTGCTGTTGTTGGTCCGTAAAATACACACATTTTAAACACGATACTATCAGCTGGTATGTTTGACCTCATTTCCTTTTTGCAACAATTTATATCCAAGGGTTAATTAAGTGTTTTTCTGCTGTTTTGGTCACTAAAATATATGTGTTTTCAATGCCAAAGGAAGAAATTTTGCATGTAGCATAATTATATCGAAGTTTAATTACGGTTTTTCTCTGTTGTGTCAGTAAAAGTACAAGTCATTGTAAACACGCTACATAGGTGGTAATTTTTGGCACTCATTTTCATTTGCGCAATTAGTCTTAAGGGTTAATTTACGCGTTTTTCTGCTGTTGTGCTCAGTAATAATACAGACGTATAACATGCTAATCGCAGGTAATTTTTGGCACATCATTTATTTTTGCGCAAATTTAGATCCAAGGGTTAATTAATTTTTTTCTGCTGTTGTGGTCGTAACAATAACGTCATTTTAACACGATTACAGACCTGGTAATTTTTGGCACCCTCATTTTTCTTTTTGTGCAATTTAGATCCAAGGATTAATTAAGTGTTTTTCTAGCTGTTGTGGTCAACTAAAAGGAAAACTGTGTTTGTCAAGCCAAAGAAGAAATTTTTCCTGTAGCATAATTCACTATCCGATAGGTTAATTACGCGTTTTTCTGCTGTTGTGGCTCAGTAAAATACACGCCGTTGTAACACGTACATTAGCTGGTAATTTTTGGCACCTCAGTTCATTTGCGCAATTTAGATTTCCAAGGGTTAATTACGCGTTTTTTCTGCTGTTGTGCTCAGTAAAAATACACCATCGTTTTAACATGTAATGCTGGTAATTCTGGCACCTCATTTCATTTGCGCAATTTAGATCCAAGGGTTAATTACGCTTTTTTCTGCTGTTGTGGCTCAGTAAAAAATTCACGTCGTTTTATACATGCTACAATGCAGGTAATTTTTGGCACCTCATTTTTTGCGCAATTTAGATCAAGGGTGAATTAAATATTTTTTTTACTGTGTTGTGGTCCGTAAAAGACACGTATTACAACCACGTACATAGTGGTAATTTTTGTCGAACTCATTTCATTTGAGCATTTAGATCAAGGTTAATTACGGCGTTTTTCTGCTGTTTGCTCAGTAAAATACACGTCGTTTAACATGTACCATAGCAGGTAATTTTTGGCACCTCATTTCTTTTGCGCAATTTAGATCCAAGGGTTAATTAAATATTTTTCTGCTATTGTGGGCCTTAAAATACACGTCATTTTAACACGATACATAGCTGGTAATTTATGGCACCTCATTTCTTTTGCACAATTTAGATCCAAGGGTTAATTAAGTGTTTTTCTGCTGTTTAGGTATAAAAGAAAACTGTGTTTTTCAATGCCGAAGAAAATTTTGCCTGTAGCATAATTCATATCCGAAGGTTAATTACGCGTTTTTATGCTGTGAGATCAGAAATACAAGTCTTTTTTAACACGCTACATAGTGGTAATTTTTGGCACCTATTTCCCATTTGCGCAATTTAGATCTAAGGTTAATTAGCGTTTTTCTGCTGTTGTGCTAGTAAAATACACGTCGTTTTAACACGCTACATAGCAGGTAATTTTTGGGACCTCATTTTCTTTTGCGCAATTTAGATCCAAGGGTTAATTAAATATTTTTCTGTGTTGTGTCCAGTAAATTAACGTCATTTTAACAGATACATAGAATGGTAATTTATGGACCTCATTCTTTTGCACAATTTAGATTTCAAGGTTAATTATGTGTTTTTTGCTGTTGTGGTCACTAAAAGAAACTGTGTGCTTTTCAACGCAAAGAAGAAATTTTTCCTGATGCTATCATTTTCATATCCGAAAGTTAATACGCGTTTTTTGCTGTGTGCTCAGTAAAAATACACATCGTTGTAACACGCTACATAGCTGTTAATTTTGGCACCTCATTTCATTTGCGCAAATTAGATCCAAGGGTTAATAACGCGTTTTTCTGCTGTTGTGGTCACTAAAAGAAACTGTGTTTTTCAACGCAAAGAAGAAATTTTGCCTGTAGCATACTTCATATTCCGAAGGGTAATTAGCGTTTTTTTTGCCTGTTGTGCTCAGTAAATACACGTCGTTGTTAATCACGCTACATGCTGGTAATTTTTGCTACCTCATTTCATTTCGCAATTTAGATCAGGTTAATTACGCGTTTTTCTGCTGTTGTGCTCAGTAAAAAACACATCGTTTTACATGTAAATAGCTGGTAATTTACTGGCACCTCATTTCATTTGGCATATTTAGATCCAAGGGTTAATTACGCGTTTTTCTGATGTTGTGCTCAGTAAAATACTTCGTCGTTTTAACATGCTACAAAGCAGTAATTTTTGGCACTCATTTCTTTTGCGCAATTTAGATCCAAGGGTTAATTAATATTTTTATGCGGTTGTGGTCCGTAAACTTTGACACGTTCATTTCATACGATACATTGTGGTATTTTCGGCACCTCATTTCATTTGCGCCAATTAGCATCCAAGGGTTAATTACGCGTTTTCTGCTGTTTGTGCTCAGTAATTACTGTCGTTTTAACATGCTAACATAGAAGGTAATTTTTGGCTCCTCATTTCTTTTGGCATTTTAGACTCCAAGGGTTAATTAAATATTTTTTGCTATTGTGGGCCTTTCTAAAAATACAGTCATTTTATAACACGATACATAGCTGTAATTTATGGCACCTCATTTCTTTTGCAAATTTAATCCAAGGGTAATTATGTGTTTTTACTGCTGTTTTTGGTCACTAAAAGAAACTGTGTTTTTCAATGCCGAAGAATTTGATGTAGCATAATTCATATCCGAAGGTTAATTACGCGGTTTTTCTGCTGTTGTGCTCAGGATAAAAATAAACGTCATTTTACACACGCTACTAGCTGGTACTTTTTGGCACCTCATTTCATTTGCGCAATTTAGATCTAAAAGGGTTAATTACGCGTTCTTTCTGCTGTTGTGCTCAGTAAAATAACGTCGTTCTTAACACGCTACATATGCAGGTAATTTTTGGCACCTAATTTCTTTTGCGCAATTAGATTCCAAGGGTAATTAAATATTTTTCTGCTGGTTGTGGGTCCGTAAATTACCAGTCATTTCAACACGATCATAGTGGTAATTTATGGCCCTCATTTCTTTTGCTCAAGTTTGATTCAAAGGGTTAATTAAGTGTTTTTCTGCTGTATGTGTGTCACTAAAAGAAAACTGTGTTTTTCAACGCCAAAGAAGAAATTTTGGCCCTGTAGAATTATTCATTTCCGAAGTTAATTACGCGTTTTTCTGCTGTTGTGCTCAGTAAAATACATGTCGATTGTAAAGTACCTAGTGGTAATTTTGGCACCTCATTTCTTTTGGCGCAATTTAGATCCAGGGGTTTAATTAGTATTTTTCTGTGTGTTTTCCGTAAAATAACGTCCTTGTAACTCGCTACATAGCTGATAATTTTTGCAGCTTCATTTCTTTTGCGCAATTTAGTCACAAGGGTTAATAAAGTATTTTTTTGCTTTTGTGGTACCGTAAAATACACTATACATTTTACATGCTACATAGTGGTAATTTTTGGCACCTCATTTCTTTTGCGCAATTTAGATCCAAGGGTTAGTTAAGTATTATTCTGCTGCTGTGGTCCGTAAAATACATGTCGTTTTAACACGATACATAGCTGGTAATTTTTGGCACCTCATTTCTTTTGAGCAGTTTAGATCCAAGGGTTAATTAAGTGTTTTTCTGTTGTTGTGGTCACTAAAGGAAGAGGTGTTTTTCGACGCCAAAGAAGAAATTTTGCCTGTAGCATAATTCATTACCTGGAGGTTAGTAAAGCCTGTTTGTGCTTTTCTGTTCAGTAAAATACACAGTGTTTTTAAACGGCACATACAAGTCAAATTTTTCCTGGCATTGTGGAGGCATTTTATATCCAAGGGTTTTACCAATCTTGTTAGTGGGTTCATTTGGAGTCAAATAAGGGTGCTTATTTATCATATACATATATCTCCATAACCCCTTAAGGACCCCTGATGTTTTGACATTTCTGACGAGCCCCTATTTTTGATATCTGCATGTGTCCCCTTTATGTAAGAATAATTTTTTTCACACTTTTCCTATCCATGGATTCTGAGTTTGTTTTCTCGGACACCTTGGCTTTAAATTTTATAAGAAATTTTGATCAATACAATCCTTCTTGTTTTTGAAAAACATCAAAGTTTCATGAAAATTTTGAAAAATTTGTCATTTTGAAAGTTCCAAAATCCGCGTGCAAGAAGATAATTATTCCCCAAAAAAATACTTTAAACTAGTATTTTACCATATGTCTACTATTGGTTGGCATAAATTTTTTAAATGTTTTTTTTTTTTACGACATTAGAGGGCTTAGAAATTTATTAGAAATTTTTTCTCACATTTTCAGAAAAATTTTTGCAATATACTTTTTTTTAAGGGACCATCCAGTTTGAGTGGCTTTGGGGGGTCTGTATGTTAGATAACCCCATAAATGACCCATCTAAGAAACTAGACCCCAAAAAGTATTTACAACAGTTTTTGGGGAATTTGAAAACCCTTTCACAAAATTAAAGCAAATGGAGGTGAAATTTCAAAATTTCACTTTTTTGAAATTTTTCAATATTTTTCTTTTATTCCTTGAATACGGTAAATGGACTGGGAAAATCAATTAATTCAATTCCCCAGTTCTCCTTTTTTAGAGTTTTCCCAATTGGCCCTATTGGCATTAGGCTAAACTATAACCCTCAGTAGGGAGACCACGGGGACTCGGGGGGTTCTTTTTCATTACATTTTTTTAGGTACCTTTTCAGGTTTGGGGAGCCCAAGGGCAAAACTTAATAAAACCCCTAAAAAGACCCCATTTGGAAACACACCCCAAGGAATATATCCGGGGGTGCATTGATATTAAAGACCAAACAGGGACCCCAAAAATTTTTTTTTTAGCATTGGGCGTGAAAATTAAAAAAAAAAAAAAATTCCCAATAATCGCAATTTTAGCTTAAATTTTTCATATTTACAGGGAACCGAAAAAAAAACCCCAAAAATTTTGTTACGGACGTTCTTCCAAGTTCGGCAATACCTACTGCAGGTATAAACTGCTGTTTTGGCGTAGGGGGGCGGGAAAAAAGGGGAGGGAACGCTATTGGTTTTTGGGAAGCAGATATTGGTGGGTGCTTCACATTTGGGAAAGCCCCCAAAAAAGCAGAACGGTGAAACCTTTCCCGAAGGGCCCCCCTTTTTGGTTCAACAACCCCCAGGGTCCATTAGGGGGGTACTGTGCATTTTTGGGCACACGGTTTCCATAGTTTTTTTAGCATTGGGCCCTGAAAATGGGGGGGGAAAAAACGCAGTTCGGTCATTGTTTTTTTGGGGTTTTAATTTCACGTTCGCCGGCGTGAAATGCAGGGAAAATTTACTAGGAGGTCGTACAGTTACAAGTATAAATTTTTTATAGTTTTTCTGTTTTATTTTTTTACCAAAAGAAAAGTCAAAAAAAAAATTGCGGTTTTATGTTTCCCCATTTTGACAGCCATAACTTTTTTATTTTGCTGGTGCAGAGCTGTGTTGGGCTTTTTTTTTTTGCGGGAGGAGTTTGATGTTTTTTTTGGGAAATTTTTGCACCCCATAACGCACATTCACTTTTTATTAAGGTTTTTGTGAGACGTTTTGAACAAAATACAGCAATCTTGTATGTTTTTTATTTTTATTTTTTTTTAGCGGTCACTTACATATATATGACATGCAGCATTACTCACGGGTTTATACAATTACAGCGATACCCAATTTTTTATATTTTTGTGTTTTTTTGCTTTTTTACAATAAAAAAACTTTTTTTTCAAAACCCGGAAACAGTTTTTTCACCCCATAGTGAGAGCCATAACTTTTTAAATTTTTCCTTGTTTGGGCTGTGAGGGGGTTTTTTTTGCAGGGGAGTTGCGTTTTTTTTTAGTATGCTTTTTGGGGGGGGAAGGCATTTGGTCACTTTTTTAAACCATTTTTTTTGGGAAAGGAGGGGGAAGAAAATAGCAATCCTAGTATGTTTTTTTTTTTTATTTTTAACGCGCTCTTTTGGGCGAGCGATTATGGCGATACCTGTTTATTATTTTTTTATTTGAAGCACTTTAAAAAAAAAAAAGTGTTTTTAGTGTGTAAAACAAAATTTATGCATCGCGTCTTCTGAAGCCATACATTTTTATTTTTCTGTATACAGAGCTGTGTAAGGACTTTTTTTTTGCGGGGTGAACTGACATTTTAATTGTTACAACTTTGGCGTTCACAGGAGTTTTTGATCGCTTTTTATTCCATTTTATGTGCTGCGGTATGAACAAAAATCTTAATAATGTGATTTGTTTTTCTTTTGTTTTTTTATGGCGTTCAGCGTATGGGTTAATTAACATGACAGATTTATAGGCTGGGTCGTTACCAAATATTGGTACTTTATTTTTGCTCTTTTTTTGGGGCGATTGGCGTTTGTAAAGGGGAAAAGGGTGATGTACGTGTTTGGATTTTATTTTTCGTGTTTGTGTTTTACTTGTTTTTCACTTTTTTCACTTTTTCACATTATTTTTTTACCTTACCCCACAGGGGATTTGAATGAGAGATCTTCAGATCCCTCATTCAATAGGAATCAGTACATAGCTTGTTGCTATGTACGGGTTTCCCTATGGAAAACTGTCAGTCACGATGCCGGCCATGCCCACAGGGCACGCCGAGGCATCGTAACATCAAGACAACCCGGAAGGCATTCAAATCCCTTTCCCTTTGCTGTCTGTCAGAAGGCAGAAGCTGCACGGATCGAGTGATCCGTGCAGTTGCTGCCACCGACAGAGATGCAGGAGGAGATCGCTGAGCGATCTCGGGTCGGGGTTGATGCTGCGGGATGTCAGCTGTAATATAAATCTGAAATACCGCGCCGATCGCGCGAACTCTGTCTTAGAGTTGCCGCGATCCTCAGGACGTATGCATACGTCCAGGTGCGTGAATCCCCAAACGACCTGGACGTATGCATACGTCCAAGGTTGTTAAGGGGTTAAACAGAGTCTGTACATTTTAGAACAAACAGTATGTTAGACAGAGACATCTGACAACCCCGGCCAAGAGTCGGTGGGAATGTCAGACACAACCCTTAGTTAGCATGGCCCGGGAGTAGGTCAGTGGCCCTCATCTGTCCTCAACCGCCACTCTCCCATCCGGTTCCCTCAGCCAGAGATCTACTAAGTGGCTCAGCGCCACTATACAGCGAGGATGAACAATTTGAGGAGGACAGAAATGTGGCCAATATCCCCTGCTTCTTGCACTAGGCGGCAAAGTATAGATGTGGAGAGTGCCATGAGAGGTCATGTTGTGAATGGTCAGCCTCTGCATACCAAGACCGTTGAGGAGGACAGCAGTGACGATGAAACAATAATCGATGATGATGTAGCCGACCGCACTTGGGAGCCGGGTGAAGCAAGGGCTTCATCATCGTCAGGAGAAGAGGGCGTCAGCTTGCGCCTCAGGCAGCGGGCGCCACCCAATGGGTTGTGTGGCCGTGAGTCAGAAAGGGTTTAGCAGCAGTGGGGAGGTCAAGAGCCAAGCGGCCACGGGTGGAAAACCCGCTTCGCAGGTCCAAGAAAGTAGCGGCACAGGGGCTCAGCAAAGGCAGGGGCTGTATTTAGTCACTCAGTGCGGAGCGTTGGCGGTAAAATCAGATACTCGGCGGTGTGGCGGGTTCTTTGCTAAGACACCGGAGGACCCCGAATAGGGGGTATATGTAAATCTGTGGGCAGAAAGTGAAGGTGGCCAAGGAGCTAACGTTGGCACCACGGCCATGCGGTCAACACATGCAGTGTCACCCATCCGGTGGCCTGGAGAAACGTGGCTCAGATGTGTGGTCCTTTCCTGCCGCCGCAGCAACAGAGCAGCGCCAGTGGCACGCATGCCATTGCAGCCACTCAGGCTCCACCACCTCTGCAGAAGGGAGCTGTTTCTCTTTGCCATCATCTCACCGTTCCAGATACTCCTGCTCCTCGCTACTCATGGTGCCAGCAGTCGTTCAACGAGGTGATTGCAAAGAGACAACAGTATACGTCCAACCATCCTAAGCTGACCGTGTTCCTGTCCAAGTTGTTGGTACTGCAGTCCCTCTCTTTCCAAATGGTGGACTCTGCACCGTTCAGAGAAATAATGGCCTGTGCCGAGCCGAGGTGGAGAGTTCCAAGACGAAATTTATTTTCCAAAAAGGAAGTACCAGCCCTTCACAAATATGTAGAACAGAAGGTGGGCCAGTCCTTGAGCTTATCGGTTTGTTCCAAGGTGCACTGCAGCGCGGACGTGTGGAGCTGTAACTACGGTCAGGGCCAGTACATGTCCTTTACGGCCCACTGGGTGAATGTGCTTCCTGCCCAGGCACACCAACAACTTTGATAGGAGACGCCGCTTTCTCCTCCTCGTTGTCAAATTGCTGCTCCTGCGCCAATGTCCGCCTCCTCCTCCACCACCATCACCATCTCAGCCTCCACAAGTACTGTTCCATCATACCACATGTGAAGGGCACAGCGGTGTCACGCAGTTCTACACCTGGCTTGCCTCGGCGAATGAAGTCACACAGGGGAGGAACTGCTCCGCGTCATGCAGCACTTAATCCATTCCTACAAAGCCAGGAACACCCTCCTCGAGTTGCAGCGGCGGGAACGCCTCACCCAAAAAAACGCTGATATGCGTGTTTCCACCCGTTGGAATTCCAGCCTGCACATTTTTGGACCGACTGTATGAACAGAGAAAAAGGCCATTAACGATTTTTTGATGATCTAGGGGACAGGAGTACTCCCTGTGTAACTTTGATGTCAGCCGTGGCAGCTCATGCGTTGGCACTGCGTTTGCTGAGGCCATTCGGGGAGGGACTTTATTTGTCATTGTCGGGAAACTACGGGATGAATAACGTCATTCTACTGCTTCATGTCCTGGAACAGATGCTGAAAAATCTGTCTAGGCAATGGAGACGTGGCGACTATAGATGGGCGAATTTCGCCGAATTTTCCGACAAAATTAGTTTCGGTCCTAATTACTTCGGGACGAATCGCGTTAAAAACAGCTATTTCCAGGCTGCAGAGAGCCTGTAGGGTGCTGTGGAACGTTGTGCCATGCTTAAATATGCAGAGGGAGCTTTGGGTTTTGGTCTTCATACAATGTTGTGTTTTAGTATGACACGCATATGACTGCCGCCGATCTTAGAATCGCTTCACTATAAAATTCCCTGGGCATTTAAGAGGGCAAAACTGACCAAAAAACTGAAGCGGGAATGTAGTATCATAAAGTCATGGCAGCGCCAGCTGGAAAAAAACCAGCTAAGGCTCAGGTGGCAACATCAGTGACAGAGTGTGGAGGTGACGGCCCGCAGCCACACCCCCATGAGGTCAGGAGTGGCACAATGACATTCTGGAGGTGACCAAAACAGGGGTAGCCAAAAGAGGTGGCACAATGAAACAGTGTGTAGGTCACGGCAGCAGCCAACAGCAGCAGCATGAGGTCAGACAGTGGCACAATGACACAGTGAGGAGGGTGACAAACTTTAACAGCAGCAGCATGGGTCAGAGAGTGGCACAAAGAATTCTGGAAGTGGAAAAAAAAAGGGGTAGGCCCAGAGTGGGACAATGACAGAGTGTGGAGGGCCCCCCCCGGCAGGAGCAAAAAGCACACATGAGATCGACAGGGCACAAAACAGGTGTGTAATCACGGGGAGCAGCCAACGCAGCTGGGGGAGACGGGCACAATGAAATTTGGAGGGGGCAAAAACGGGTAGGCCCAGAGTGGCACAAAGAAAAAAGTGTTAGGTCACGCAGCAGCCAAAGCAGAGCATAGGTCAGCTGGGCCCAAAGAACAGTGTGGGGGGACTTTTTTCAACAGCACGGCATTTGGGCGAGAGTGGCACAATGACATTGGGGGGGGCAAAAAAACAGGAATAGGCCCCAGAGTGCACAAAGACAGAGAGTGGAGGGGAGGCAGCAGCAGCAGAGGTCAGGAGTGGCACAATGCAGGGGTGGAGGGACCCCAGCAGCAACAACAGCAGCCCGCAGAAAGAGGTCAAGAAAGGACAATGCACAGTGTGGGTGTCACACCCAGCAACGCAGCACAGCATGAGGTCTAGAGGGGCACAATGCAGTGTGGAGGTGGGTTGCAAATACCTCCCTGGTAAAGATGGTTGGTGACAGATGGAGAAATTGTCAGCGATGTGTGGCATCAGATGGGGGGGCCGTCGAATGTGGTGAGGCAGGTTGTTTTAATCCAGACTCATTTCCAAAATTTTGGTGAGGCGTATGGCTGATTAATTGACCCCAAGGCATTGGTGTTGGAAACCTGGCTGTCCCCTTGATTCATCTTTACAAAGGTCAGTGTTTCCCTTTTCCCCTGGCAAGCGGGTTCTCCTTTTGGGGAAAAGATGGCCCCCCCGCATAACACCCACCTTTATGCCCCACTACTGGCCGGCAGACAGCT